>CANXYC010814357.1:0-36267 GCA_948193065.1 Aleurites moluccanus
CAGGATGTGTGTAAGACATCTCTGGACTAATATGAGAGGGTTATTTAAAGGAAAGGTTTATAAAGACCTTCTGTGGGCATGTGCAAGGGCCTCATACACCAAAGCAATTGAAGACTCATTGGCTGAAGTTGAAAAGAAGTCAGTGGAATATAGGGATTGGCTAAATGCAAGGCCAGTAGAAAATTGGAGCCGGGCCTGTTTCAAAACAGATATAAAATGCGACATATTGCTCAACAATATATGTGAATACTTTAACAAATACATCTTGGAGGCCAGGACCAAACCCATAATAACAATGCTAGAGATGATTAGAAACCAACTACTGCGAATGATAGCAAAAAAGAAGGATGAGATGGAGAAAAATGCTGGAAATTTATTGTGTCCAAAAATACAGAAAAAGCTTGAGAAGATTAAAGCTTGCTATGGTGATTACTTCCCCACTTTTACTGGGTCACCTAAGATTCAGGTGCATGAGAATGATAAACAGTATGTAGTTGATCTGAGTGCAAAGACTTGCACCTGCAGAAGGTGGGATCTAACAGGCATCCCTTGTGCTCATGTAATAAACTATATTTATGGACAAAATGAAGAGCCAGAGAAGTATGTGGACTTATACTACCATGTGTCCACAGGATTGAAGGTGTACAATAATACTATAGAGCCAATAAATGGGCCTGATATGTGGCCAAAGGGAGGGGAGCATTCCATCATTACACCACCTCCAGTGGTGTTAAAGAAAAGAGGAAGGAAGCCTACAACCAGAAGAAAGGAGGCCGAAGAAGTTGAGAATGCAGCTGCTTTGAACAAGATAAAGAGGAAGGGTGTTGTCTCTATGAGATGTACTCATTATGGACAAGTAGGGCATAACAAAAGAAGTCATCAATTACAGAAGGATAGAAGACCAAAGGTATATTTAATTGATTCAACTAACCAACTAACAAGTGGTACATTAATTAATGTAAAAGTCATAAAACTAATGTTAGTCAATGTCAAGTGCAGATAAGAGCAGAAGGACTGACAATACCTCTGGAGAAGCAATGAATGCAGAAAGGGTTATTTTTTAAATTTTAATGATAACTTCAATCTTAAGTTACTGCAATTTTTACCTATTGTGTTTGCTTGAGTTGGTTGTTAACTTGTTGTTCTTTAGGTGCTTTGAACCCATTGCTTTATGAATTTAGTTTGGTAATGATGTTGGTTGTTGGTTGTTGGTGTTGGTTGAGGGTTATTTGGTTGATGTTATATTGGAAGTGATGTTGGTATTGTTACTAAGTTTGGGTTGGTTGCTGTTATTAAAGAAAAATGATATTATATTGGAAGTGATATTGGTATTGTTACTAAGTTTGGGTTGGTTGCTGTTATTAAAGAAAAATGATGTTATATTATGTTGTTATTTTTATGAAGTTTGGGTTGAGTGCTCTTGGTATGCTATTACTTTGATGATATTAATTACACTCATTTTTTATATATAGGTAATTAACCAAGGTGAGATGCAGACCATTCAAGAACTAGGTTTACAGTCTAGTCACACAATTGGAACACAAACAAGTCACCTTATTGGAACTCAACAAAGTGAAGTGTCCCAACAAAGTAAAAGGATCACTAGAAAGTCTAGAAAGTAGCTTTCATGCAGCTTACCATTTTGTGAACAATTTATTTTATAATTATTTTGTAAATTCTAAAGCAAACAATTAGTGTTTTAGGGCTAAATTATATGTATATGGTCATGTAAAGCCATTACTCATATTTTGTTTTTGTGATTCAATGTTGAAACATCATAAGGTTGATTTGTTTCAACATTAAAATCATCTTACATAGATTATATGTATATGGTCAGTTATAGACTAAAGAATATTTTGTTTTTGGATCATTATGTTGAAACAATAGGTTCAATATTGAAATTATTATCCTTGTTCCTTTTTTGTGTTTTTTTTTTTTAATAACAGGTTTAATATTTCATTCACAATATACATAATTAAAAAAAAAAAATATGCAACTAATACACTATAGATAATGCTAATTTATGGTCCCTTAGTTCCATTGATTTTCCACAAAACAACAAAATACAAATTATAGGTTTTTCTAATACACCTACAAACCAGGCTAAAATAAAGAAACCTTACACTGAAAAAAAAAACATAATACTAAAATGCGCTTCAAGCTAGATCCATCCCAAATTTATTATTTATTTATTTTAATCGCAGCAGCAACCAAAGGAATACCCACACAGCACACAGTAGCACTCCATACAAAACAAATTACCCAAAGCTAGAATCTGATTTCCCATGCCTAACTCTTTCTTCTGCTTCTCCAACCTATCCACTTTCCTTAATAATGTGTTGATTACATTTTTGGCATGCTCAGGGTACTCAGGATCCACCCACTCAAAGAATTTACATGGTCCATGAGCTGTCTGTAAAACAAAATTGATGCTTGCTTTCAATCTCTCACCATAATGAACCCAAAATCAAAATTAAAAGAAACATGCATTACACTTACCCCATAATTTCTACAACCATAAAATCTTCGCCCTGGAATATCTTCTGTCCAAGACGTACGAAGAGGAGCTTCTAAGCCACATTCACACATAGGAGTAGCATATTCTGCATGTCGTCCTGTCATAATCGATCAATCGAAAAAAACTGCAGATGAATTTTTTGTCTTTCCTTCGTCTTCAGGTGCGCTATTTCTTTCTTTCTAGGTTTTCTTTGTTTTTTCTTCAACAATGAAATAAAAGATGGAACCCTAATAATACAAGTAAGGAGCATTGAAATGGGAAAGGGAGAAGCAGAATCGAGAACCATACTTACGAGATGCAGAACAAGGTACCATTTTTTAGGAAAGAGAACCATGTCAGAGATGCAGAAAAGATACAGAAATGGGAGAGGGAGAAGCTCGTTTCCCAAAAATTAATCTGATGTGGCATTAATTTGAATATAAAATTGCTGATGTGGCTGCCACATGTGCATTCCATTATATGGTTAGACGAAAATGTGACAGAAAGATATTACTGTTGCAATCCATATTAGTTGAGTGATATTAATGTTACAAAATTAAGTTGAGGGACGATAATGTGCATTAGTTATAAGTTGAGGGACGACCAGTGAAATTTACCCCATTTTGATAGATATGGTAAGAGAAATATATATAAATAAAAAAGAGAGTAATTCCTTTTTTGCCTTCAAATTTTTTTAATGAATTACCTACTATAATTTTATTACAAGAAATATAATATATTGGAGTATTTAAATTAATTAAAATAAAATTAATTTATATTGAAGAAAAAGCAAAACATGCCTTTTATTAAATGCTAATCAATATGACTTGATTTTTGTATGTTGTTAATTGTATGGAGTTGTATTCGATTAAAATTTTTAAAGATATTTATAAACTTTTTAAGTGAATAACTTTTACAGAATTTATAGATTTTAATGGTATCTGCGGAGTATATAAATTAATGAATGACTTTTAAAAACTTTATTTTAATAATTTTTTATAGACATTGACAGATTTTTATAGATATTAATAATTGTTCATTGATAATAATTGTTCATTGATTTCTAATATCTTTTTATATAGATGTAATAAATTTATATTTCTCATATAATAAAAAAAAATATTTAAAATAATAAATAAAAATATAAGTTCTCAGTTAAATAATATTGTTCCATCCAAGTACCCAAGTTAATTAAAATAGTATTTCAAAAAAAAAATTAACATTCAATATTTCTCTTTTTATCGCTCCACAAATTCACAGTAATTTTTAATTTAATTAATAAATTTTATTTAATTATTAAAATTAAATTTAGAAATAAAATTTTAAAATCTTTTTTTATTTATTTTTCAATTTTAATTTCAATCAAATAAATTGTTGTTGTTGGTAGATAAAACTTTTGGACTATATTAAGATAATTCCATATTGATTAAAAATAACAAATATAAATGCTAAATATATGGTAAGTGTCTATCACCTAATTAACTAGTTCTAATCATTTTAATCATTATAGACCCAATATACCAATATGTGTTATGTGTGTGTTTGTGTACTGAATACTCTCCTATATTTCTCTTCCTCCCCATTCATAAAAAAATTAACATAGTATCATAACAGGTTTTGTCTAGTTTATTGATTTCTCGGTTTCCAGTCTGAATGTTCAGTCTCAGTCGGCCTGGTCCGATGTTGTCACTATATTTCATGAGGAGTGAATTTGTTTTCTGGTTTCCCGTGCTGAATATCCAGTTCCAGTTGACCTGGTGTTTAGTTCAAGTGATAATTGGATGTCCATTCCCAATTGTTATTTGAGGGGAATATTAAGATAATACCATATTTATTAAAAATAAAAATTAAAATGCATAATATATGGTGAGAGTCTATCATCTAATTGGTTAGTTCTAGTCATTTTAGTCATGATTGGCCCAATATACTAATATATATTATGTGTATGTTCGTGTATTTAATATTCTCTTATATTCCTCTTCCTCTCTATTCATAAAAAAAAAATTAATAGGCTATATTTTAATTGGTATTAGGGAGTGAGCATTGTTCAAACTTAAGTCTGGTTAAAAAATAACGTTTATGGAGTGGACCGGAAATAAATCAATTTGGATGCATGTAATTATATTTCTAAGAAAAAGTATAAAAAATAGACAACAAAAATAAAATTAATTTTTTACAATATAAAAATCAACAGAAAATATTGAACAAATTATTTTAATCAAGTAAAAAAAAAACATGAACAACATAAAAAAAACTGTCAATGAATGAAAAAAAGAAAAACATGAATAACATAAAAAAATTTAATGAATAAAAAAATGAACAACATAAAAAAAACTCAATGAATCAACAAAAAAAAAAAACATGAACAACATAAAAATACTCAATGAGTCAATAAAAAAATAGAAGAAGAACATGAACAACATAAAAAAAAATAAAAAACTCAATGAAATATTAAATTTTTTTTATTAGACGAAACTTATATATCTTACAATAAAAATCGGTTGAAATATTGAGGGGAAGTAAAAGACTTTTAAAAATATTTTTTATTCATATCACTATATAAAAGTTAATAAAAAAAATATAAAAATCTATTAATAATAAAAATTTCATTGACTTTTTAAATACGGTTTATTTTTATAAACTTTAAAAAAGTTATAATTGGATACTTATGATTTTTATAAACTTTTTTTTTTCAGTTTTTAAAAATTTTAATTGAATATTCATTGACTTTTATGAAATTTTTAAAAATTATTATCGAATACTCTTAATTTTTTTAAATTTATTAAAATTTTTAATTATTCTTATCTGATACATCCTCTTTAATTATGTTGAATTTTGTAAGTAAAATTGAAATGATTCTTTAGATTTGAAAATGCATGAGAAACTATATATCGACTTCTAAAAGAAATATGTTTGCCCGATTATATAGAAGAGGAAGAAGAATTGTTAAATGAATATTTTTGTTAGTTTTGAATGATGTAATTGAAAAGTTTATGTAATGTAAAAGCAAACCTATTGACTTAAATATATAATGAAATATTGAAAAAAATAAATCACATTACTTAAAATTTATTATTACACTAATTTAATAATTTAATTACATAATAATTATGATATTCTTACATGATACGGTTCTTCTCCACATCTAAAAAAGACTTATTATATGAATAATATATAATGAGCTTTGATGAATTACTACTAACAACTTAAAATTTACTTTTGAATCATCTAATTAAGTCTAACTCTATTTTACTTGTTAAGTTAATAGTCCATAGTAGCTGATTCATCACAACAATTCAAGCCACAAATTTATTATTAGCTAAATATAAAATTTTTATTAATCACATAAAATAATTTTTTTTTTTTTATTTCTCTATCAATTGACAGAAAATTAGAAAAATATTTTATAAACTTATGAACCTATATATTTGGTATTAATTTATTTATTTAAAATCACACCGCATAATAGTATTTAGACTTAAAAAGATATAACACAATAATTAAAATATAGATAAAAAAAATTATCATTTACACAATTTTTAAATGTATTAACATTAAATTATTAAAATAAATAATACAAAATTTTAAAACTTACAAACTTATGAACTCAACAGTCACATTCTACACATTTAAGCATTAATTAATAATTAATAGAAAGTCAAAATTCATATTTCCACTCGTATATGAATTATAATAACTAATAACCACATAAAGAAAAAAATATTTTTTTTTTTTGCAGTTCATCAAAAATTAAAAAATTATTTTATTAACATAAAAATATTGTTGTTAAAACTGGACAGGATCAGCCAATCGAATTGGAGAATCAAACCAAAAATTAGTCCGATCAGTCTGTAAAAAATCGTTCCAAAAAATTGATTAAAAAACCGATAAACCAGCAGGTTAATCGATAAATCGGTCGAACCGGACCGGTTTTCTAGATCGAGATAGTCATAATTTTTTTTTAATTTTTTAATTTTTTTAATTTTTAATCAAAAATAATAAATGTTAAATTATATTTATTTTCATTATATATATAAAATAAATGTCAAATTATATATACATATATATGTATAACATTTTTTTTTTAATCGATTCGATCCCGATTAAATCTCTGACCCTCTGATCTTTTGATTTCATCAATTCTTTAACCGGTACAGTTTTGAAAACATTGCATATAAGCTATACACTTATCGTTCAACTATTCATTTTGAACTCAAACTCACTATGAGGATATTTGGGTATAAAATCAGTTTTGAAAATAGAGTTTTAAAAATATCGTTTTAAAAAAAAACTGATATGTCTAGTTTAAATTTTTTTTTATTTTTAAATTTTAAAATAACATTTTAAATTTATTTGTCAAATACTCAAAAAATTATTTAACGTTTTTTAAATTTTAAAATGACGTTTCATATTAAATTTTAAGAGAGAAAAAACAATTGTTGGGATTAGGAAATTGTGAGCGCTTGGAGAAGGCAAAAACAAAATTAAAAAATTAAGGAATTTTTTTAAAAATATTAAAAAAATAAAAAATATTTTATTTTTAATATTAATTTTTTTTTCATAAATATTACATATCTATAAATATTTTTTCAAAAAAATTACATATCTAAAAATATTTTTAAAAAACACAATATATACTAAATATATATAAAAAATATACTATATATATATCAAACATATGTCAAAAAATAATAAAAATGAAAAAAAAATAATAATAAAATTAAAAAACAGTATATTTATGTAATATTCCAAAAACTTAATAAATTGCCACGTAAAATTTTTCGGGAAGTAGATAAAAAACGGAGAAAAAATTATTATTACAATAAAATTATTGTTTTAAAGTTTTTAATTTATAAATTAAAATTTAAAAATAATGGTGGATTAAAAGATAAATACAAAAACAGTAAAAAAATCATCCGGGTCAATAATTCCTTTTAATAAATAAAGTATATATATATATTACAAGATTAAATGTAATCTTCTAATGTATATATACTTTATAATATATACTTAATAATAATCATATATTAATCTAGGATTTTATCAAAAAGTCATGTTCGTATGCAAATCTTCCATTCTAGGCATTTTAATATTTGCGCCTTAATAATTCTTTTGAAACAACAAAAACGCTTGTTGGGCTCCGTCGATTTCTACGAATTTTCTCTGATCAATACTCTTCAAATCTCTTTCAACGATCAGTCTCTCTGTTGTTTGGTTTTGTGGGTTCTTGAAGAAAGTGAAAAGGGTGAGGTGTGGATTTAGTTATATGCGCATTTGAAAGAAATTCGTGAAAAATTATGGGTCATAGTTCGAAGAAGAAGAAGAAGGGTGGAGGAGGAAGTGGAAGGAGGTGCAAAGGAAGGACGCCATTGAAGGATCATACTTCTGGTACTGCTGATGATAATGAGCTTCTTGCTGAAGAGATCACTGCCTTGTAAGTGGTTCTGGGTCTCAATTCTCAAGTGATTTTTGTTATTCGTGTACTTTATACTGTAGCTCACATTGTTTGAAATAGAATGGTAGGACTTGGAGCTAGTGATTCTTGCATTTAACTGCAAAAAAAATTCAATCCTTGATCTGTTCCTATTGGGATATAAGCAACATATAATATTTGGCTGTATGCATGTGATAAAGGAGATATATGTGATCATGAAAACCCTAATCTGGGTAACTTAAATCGGGTTCCATATCAACCGAATACATTCAAATTGGTGCATTTTGACTAGGGTGCTTGAGGCTTTGTTCTGTGGCATGCAATTAATCTGGTTTAATTCTATATTGGACACATATCAATTTATTTTCTTATTTCTCATGGTCTATATATGTGTCCTGCGTGGGATTAAAAATTGCCATATTGATTATTGTTTCATCTTCATGCTTTTTAAGGTGTGCGATATTTCAAGAAGACTGCAAGATTGTTCAAGAATCACCACCTCAAATCATTATCAAGCTCAGGTTATTGTTATTTTGATATGATGTCAAACTTGAAAATGAGATATGATCTCTCTTTAACTATGTTCTGAGTTTTTGAGTTTGAGCAGGCCTTATTCAAAGGATATGGGCTACGAGGATCTAGATGTTTCAGCTCTTCTATCGGTCAGGTTGGTGCATCAGCAGTTTCCCTTGTTTTCACTTTAGGCTACTGGATTTCCCTTGTCATGGATCTTCTCTGATTCTGGTTCATCAGGTGCTTACCAGGATATCCTTACAAGTGCCCAAAGTTGCAGATTACTCCAGAGAAGGGTTTGACAAAAAGTGATGTGGATAATCTTATTTCTCTCCTTCTTGACCAGGTAAGTTCTAGCAGTCCTTTTTGTTTCCTCCATGTTTCCAGCAGCCAAATGGCTATTCAGAGTTCTTCTACTAATCCTTGAATTAGAAGTCAATATTCAAATTCAGGAGTCTTTTATCCATCTGTTATAAGTTTTCCCTGCACAGACATGCACCACTTAATGCTTAGTTTTATTGATGTGGCTGCAGAGAGTTATGTTTCTGCTTCCAAAATCACTTGGCTTGCTTATATTGTAAATTTCATTTTTAGGCAAACTCCAATGCTCGGGAAGGACGAGTCATGATTTTCAATCTGGTAGAGGCTGCTCAAGAGTTCTTGTCTGAAATAGTTCCAGTGGGTCCAGCATCCGACTCTGTAAGCTATGCTATGCAATCATATCTATTATTTGCAATTTTATCAATATGCTCTTTTTATTCTTTACCAAGGAATTAAATTAGTTCTTTAATTTCATTTACTGAGCAATTTATTTCGGTTTCTTTTAATTTTGTTTTGGAGGTTTCAGTTTGGCTCTTCTTTTGGTCATGTACACTCTCTTTTGTCATTTATACATTGTTATGGTTTTTGAGGGATTTTTTATTTAACATAAGAACACAATATATATGAATTTAGATAAAATGGATGTGCAAAATTTTCTTCACTTCTTTGCAACTCCGTTCAATCTCTTACGGTCTTGTATATTATTGTTCCTGCACGTGTAACTCCTATGTCCCATTCCAATTGACTTATATTTTCCCGAGGTGTCCTATGCTATCTTCAATCTGCACTCTTTGTATCTTTCAGTCCTACTTTGAACCCTGGACCATGAAACAATAACTTGATATAGTCCAGAAACTTGTGAAAACAAAATCCAAATTGAATCTGAATAGTGAATTTCACTTGCATAAAATGATAAATGACAACTTTTTTTTTTTTGGAATTTGAGCATCAGGGCATCAACATTTAGAATATATTGTTAGGGAGCTGCTTTATTTGGGGTAGTTATATCTAGTGTTTTACTTTTCTGTTTTTCCCATATGCAGATAAAAATATGAAAAGCAGTTTCTTTATTAGTGGGTAGTTAAGTAAGTTTCTTTATTGTAATGGTTAGCTTTTTATTCAATTGTGTAAAGGGCTATGTGTTGAGGAAGTAAGCAAAATTTTCGTAAAGGTTTGAGTTCTTAAAACTCACAGATCATAGAGTTCTCTCAAATGAACTCTATGAAATTGCAGGGTTCTCTCTTAACATGCTGTAGTTCTACTTTTATGTTCAATCAAATAGATCCATAGCTAGATCCAAACTTGGGACCACAACATATATCTTACCTAAGTTTCATTAATTTGCTAAATTATAGTGAGTGTTTGAACTTCCTGATCTCCTCCTGGCTACAAAATCAAAATCTTGATATTTCTTAAGATAAAATTTTTCAAAATAATGGCATATAGAAACTTCCCATAAATTTTAAGGCTGCCCTGTTCACTAGAACTATAATCTCTTTCTGGCTGTTCATATGCCTTTTATTATTTGAGGCTTAAGTGGAGGCTTGTTTACTTACGTCTTCTTATCTACTATTTAAAAAATATAACTGTCAGGCTAAAATAGTTTGCTGCAGTTCCTATAATTGTAATGTTTTTTCCCCATCTTTCTGGTGAGTTGTGTTCTAAATTATTTATTTCATCTGGTAGGCTTTGCACTCAACTTCGGATAGCTGCGGCAAGTTGTTTCAGGACATTGCAGTTACAAGTAACAAGAATTGCTCATCCAGCGGACCATTTGTTTATGGTTTCATAGACCTTTTTAGTGGCTCTGGAGAGTCATGGAATTGGGGCCTTACAGTGAGTGATAATGGGGTATTAAATTCTTCAATAAAATCCCATCCATTCGATGGTTCAAAAGGTGGAAATGAGGTACAGGAAAAGAAACTGGACAAAGTCACAAAGCCATTGACAGTGCAAGATACTAAGCAAATTCTAGTGCCTTACCCTGTTGCTAAGTTAGATATCCTTGAAGAAGAGAATGAAGATGACAATAAGAGCATTTCGACCGCCTCAGGTACATCTCTGATGGAGGAATCGGAAGGAAATGAAATTGAAGGCAAGGAGGTTAGTGATATTGGGCATGATTTATGTTTTCTTTGATACATGCCTAAATTTAAATAATTGTTACATAGCATCTTCTATGATTCTCATTACTTCCAAATAAAGGGTTAACTCTGCTATCTTCATGATGCTCCTTGGCTGACTACCAATCTTATGAGACTTTTCATTTTTTCCAATTTCTTTCATTTTTTTTGAAGAGTTTGAAATATTATTGACCTAAATTTAAGGATCGTAGATTATTTTTTGTGAAATTTCTTTTTGATATTTATTATTTCATTTCTACTTTGGTTTAAGTGTTCTCAATGTTCACATATTATTTAATTTTTTGGTGCTTACTTTCTCTTGGTATTGAAAGTGGATCCATGAATGTTATATTTGATTTATTTTTTGTCTTTTTGCATTATCTTTTTTTTTTTTTGATCTTTTAGGCAGAAGAGCATATTTTTTTAGAGCATGAAGTATGAGAAGTATAGGTCTCCATAAGATGATGAGATGCAAAGATCAATAAATAAAAGAGAAATCATAAGCAGGACAGAGCTATGGATTGATCTGATAAATCTATTCACACTTTTTTGGTGGGCTAGAGCTTGTAACTTCTAGGTTTGCTTTATGGTGGAAATGACTGGGTTATGAGAGTATTATTTATGTATGTAGTAAATAAGAAATAGCTAACTGGTGATAAGTTCATTTTAGCGAAGAGACATAATAGTGCTGAAAACAACATACTGAATAAAGAAATTCACATAGAAAATAGATATAAGTGCTTATAACTTATGGAATAAATAAAAGAGTATTAAGCTATGTGGAGCAAAAAGAAAGGAGAAAGAAAACAAACACTTTGCATGAGTCATGAATGTCTTCAAAGTTCAAACTTAAATAAATAGATTGTACAGGTATTTATAGACTATTGAAACTTTTTTATGTCCAAATGAATTAGGATTTCATATTAAGAAACTAGTTAACATAAAATTGATGAGCTTAAAACTCAAGAAAACATGACCATAGATTGAACTTAAATTATCCATATACCCAAAATATGCAAAAATTTGGGAAATTGATACCCAACTCTGTACAACATAAATCACAATTCTTAGATTCTCCCTTCGGTGCATTATCTCCGATGGTTGTGCTATAGGCTCAAAAAGCAAAAACAACTTTCTTATTGTGGTCACACCCTATGCTTCAGAGAAGTGGTGGTAAACCAATTAGCTGAATTACAAAAAGCAGTGTAGATCTTTCTTTGCTGTAATTTACTAGATACAATAGCTATTGACGGTGTAAAAGGAAGGTGAATTTTGTTCCTTGTTGTCTATTGTTATTTTAAAGTAAGGATAATGTTTTTTAAAGTTGGGGCCAAAATTTGGTGGAGACTTTTATTTTATCTAAGATAGGCTAGTTATTAGTTCTCTTTTTCTGTTTCTTATTTGATGTGTTCCAAATACTATCCAAGAGAGCTTTCCTAAACAGTCCTGCCCTTACCATTCCAAGGCTACAAGGGGAAAAAAAAAAAAAAAAAAAATTCTAGGAGAGGTTTTGCTTCATTGATGATAGTGTGAGCAGCTCCAGTCAAAATGGAATTAAAAACTAAATTGCCAAAAGTGATAAGAAAGCTGCCTGGTTATTTTCTTATTTGTTGGAACACCTCTTTGATTGATTAATTCTTTCTTCTTATTGGTCATTAATGGGTCAAAATCACAAAGAATTTAAAATATCATCCACTTGACAATTGTTTGTGAAACTATTTGGAAAAGGTGGAGATAAATTTTGTAAATTATCATTTTAATTATATATTTTTCATAAATTAGCCTGAACTGATTGCTTGCATTATGATCAAATTTTAATTGCATGGTAAAGGATATTTCATGGAGCGGTGAATGCTGACTTAAATTTTTGAAGAAATTCTTGCTACTCTTGTTTGTCTTCAACTCTGCTTCATTCAGTCTGGTAATTGCTGTGGTACTTGTCAAATTCATTTTCCTTAAATTTTTTGCTAATGCAATGATGGTGCATGCTTTGACAGGATATTTTTCTTGAGGATCTTGAAACAGAAGATGGTGATGGCAGTTTTGTAAGTGAGCCTTGGGAGTTGCCTTCTTTGGCATCCTTAGGTCATGATCAAGCTCAGCAAACTATTGAAAAAGATCTAATAATGGTATTTTCATATTTCTTCTCATTTTTTTTTTACTTGTAGTCCATTGCACTTAGACAAATTTCTGAACTAGTTACTGCTTCTTCATCAGGTTCATATGCTTCGCCTTGCTTGTGCTTCAAAAGGAGAAATGGCTGATGTTTTACCTCAAATAACCACGGAGCTATGCAATTTAGGTGTATGTTCTGTTTCTGTTGGCGATAAAGAAATCAAGTCTTTCCTTGTTTTTCCAAAACTTTCAACTGCTATAGTTTTCTGATTATGGATGATTTGGTCCAGATATTTTCAGAGTGGGCACGAGATTTAGCTTCAAAACCATCTTCTATCTTTAACAAGACCTTTGATCATTTTTTCCATCAACATGTGGTTTGTCATACATTCTCTTCATCCATTTTTTGGTTGCGAGTTCCATTTTTTGGTTGCAAGAATCTGACTTCTAATTCACTTCATTTGTTGTCTGTTTTATTAATTTATCTAGGTTTCATCCAGAGTTTCTCAATTTTGGAAACCTACTTCTGATTTAGGGGGGCCTAATACATCTGTCCCAAACTCTCGATATCTAAATGACTTTGAAGAGCTACAATCTCTTGGTATCATTTTTTTACCTTCTCTTTATATGTGCATACGTTTATTTGCTGCTGTTAGTGATTATCTCTATGCATGTATATACCTGTCATTGTTTTTGTGTGTGCAAAGACAAATAGATAGTCACTCCATGTTGTTACCTTTGATGGAGGCTATTAGTTGTCTGAATATTTAGTTAATCTTTCTGTTGAATGCTTCTCTATCAAATCAAACGTTTGAGTTTAAGCAATGCAATTTTTTCTTTTTAAAAAAATTCATTGATTTTGCAATTGTTTTAGTTACCCCTTATAGAGGTTTTCTGAAGCTATACTCTCCATTTTCTTGTAGCCATAAGCTGTTCTTTGTGTTTGTGCCTTAGAGTTTTCTTTTCCAAATTGTAACAGGTCATGGTGGTTTTGGTCATGTTGTATTGTGCAAAAATAAGCTAGATGGAAGACAGTATGCAGTGAAGAAAATTCGCCTCAAGGACAAAAGTTTACCTGACCGAATTTTGAGGTAAACATATATTATGGTCTGGCATATGCATTGGAAGTCATTACTTCAAAAGTATGCTACATGAGCCATGAGGTCTACTTATTGTTATTTGCTTTGTCTTTGAGCCTTGCACCTTTGGTTTCTGGAAAACATTATTTTTCCCATGGTAATCTCTTCTTTTTATTAGGAATTATAATCTAGTCATATTATAACTATTGCCCTTCATTCCTAGGCATTGTAATTGAGGATAGTTGTAACTGTAAATGTAGACTGAATTCTAAGCGAACCTCTTTTTTTCAAGAAGAAAATATAAAGATTCTAAATTTGCACTTCTCTTTTTGGAGTTGCCAAATTGATCAATAGGGGTATAACTTCTTGCTATGGTAAAGCTCTTTTTTCTTTCCTATCTTGTCCGTTTCTTTAATTTTTTCCTAAATCATGACTTGTCTTGATCATTAGTATTCTGATGGCTACATAGATTCTGACCTTAGATAGCATTTTAATATCTTGTTTGAAGCCAGAAATTCCTTTTGTGATTGGGACATAGGGCCAGTAGTGAGTATAAATTTTTTTTTTCTTGCATGCTAAGTTGTTTTGCCGGCCTGTGCATAATTACTTCCCCCTTTATGTATAACATTGACCCTGAGACTTCTGTTTTTTGTTTTCTGGTTTGTTTACTTGGAGTATTATATTTTTGGGAAAACATTATGTGCTGATCTTGTTATTTGAGTCTGCAATACTTTTTTTCTTTTCCTCTTTTCTATTTAATTTTTTTTATTTATTTGCGTCAACCATGGCGAGGTACTTAGGGAAGTAGCCACACTTTCACGTTTGCAGCATCAGCATGTTGTACGCTACTATCAGGTAGGAGTTTTCTTTTCTATATACCATGTCGATTGTTGGCTTGCAGAGAATCATAGTTGTTTCTGTTAGAAATATTGGGAGCTTATATAATTTTGGGAGTGTGAGTCTCAAAAGCTAGCTATTGAGGTTAGAGAGCCAATCATATATAAATCCATTCAATATCTTGTATTTAGTCTATTTGGGATTTATTATCTTAACACTCTCCTCAAGCGACAATTGAGTCAAAATAATTTTTGATTATGTCCAGTTGACACTTGCAAATTTATGATGGAAATTGGATTAATATAATTGAATATCCGACACAGGCAAAGAGACAACTAAAGAAACCTATTACCTGGCGAAATTGAAAGCCCATCTCTGGCAAACAAACAATTTGAAAGCCCATTACCGGGCGAAAACAACTGAAAGAATTGAAATCAAACTAAACCTGGAATATACCGGAAATTGAAATCCCAGTATGGGGGTATGGATTATTTTCCCGCTCTGATACCATGTTAGAAATGTTGGGAGTTTATATAATCTTGGTAGTGTTAATCTCAAAACCTAGCTATTGAGGTTAGAGAGTCCAATCATTTATAAGCCCATTCAACATTTTGTATTTAGTCAATGTGAGATTTATTATCTTAACAGTTTCTTTACTGTGAAATAACAGTGTGTTAAGTTATTACTGGTACATATAGAATACAAAGGACAAGTCATGGATGCTTATGGAATGATGATAATAGACCATTCTGCTAATTGTTCTCTATGATTGATAAGTGCATCAATTTGATGTGCTGCTTGTGTTTTATTTATTGAAATGATGCAATGCTTTTCAAGTGGAATTCCTTTTGCTCTACCCTGCTTGGTAATAGAAATGAAAGCTCTTTTTTCCTGGATTAGGAATACAATATTTTTTGGGACCACTTTGATGTTTGTTATATCTTAAAAACTTCCAGGCATGGTTTGAAACAGGAGTTGCTGGTTCGTTTGGTGACATCACTTGGGGTTCTAGCACTGTTGCTAGCTCCATGATCAGCTATCGAGGTGCCAGCTCAGTTGATGTTGGGCAAGACAATAAGCTTGAATCAACATATCTGTATATTCAAATGGAGTACTGTCCTAGGTAAAATATTTACTTCCCGTTAATCTTTTTATCCCACCTTGTATATTCTTTGTTAAATGATCTCTCATCCGTTTTGTGATGGATTATCTTCTCCTCTGTTTCAGATATGGAAAATTGATATAAGCTTGACTTGTAGCATGCCAAATGTCTTTTTATACATGATTATTTTGACAATTAAATATGAAGATTTTCCTCCTTAATTTCATATCATATCAAGTTTTTTTTTTCCTTTATGAATTAAAATGAACTTGGAGATAGATTAAAATGAACTTGGAGATATGTCCTTTATTTGTTTTTGGGATAATTTGCAGAAAGGAGATGGCCCATTTTCCATTCTTTTCTTGTCTCTATAACTATCACAATTTTTCACACTTCAATTCATGATGCACCCATTTTTTGTTTAATCATCACCAAGGGGGATCCACTTATTTGGATTTTTCATTTCTTTGGGAACTTGCATGATAGAAAGCCAAAGGATCTTCTAACTTTGGAGAAACCTGCAGAGTTTCTTGCTAATCTGTTCATAGCAATCTTGTTCTGGTTCCTGATGAACACCTTTTTGGTCCATTTGCAATCAGCAGCTTTTTGCTGTTTCTAAGGAATGGTGGTTTTCTCAAGCAAGTTTGAGGACTTCCTGAAATTGAATTATGAGGCTTGGTAGGGAGGCTCTTAGGTTATGATATTGTGCGGTCATTTATGGGCTTTTATATATTTGGTTGGGAGAGGCGTGGTAACTTCTTTGGATCTGGCTTTGTGCAGTTGTGGGATGAAAATTACCTATCTGGCTTTGTTGTGGACTTATGCTAGTGGGTGTTTTCAAAGGGGTTGTCTTTAGTTTACATCCTACCTCTTGGTTTCATTGTATGCTTCAACTGTTGGGGTCTTCAAAAGGGGTGCCTTTATCATATAACCTATGAGATTTTAGTGTTTTACCATATTAATATTTTCTTGTCTTTTGTTTCTCAATATTACTTTATGCACCTAATTTACTCTATTTATCTTATTATTCTATTGGTAAAATCATTTTTCTAATCTACATACTACTTTTCCTGGTTAACGAATACAAAAGGAACATTATTATTTAGAAATAATTGTCATTCAGCTTAGTTGCTTGAAAGTGAATATTGTAACTGCTAGTTGATTTTTTATTTTACCTTTTTTTTTTTGAAATGTTAATAGAAAAATTAGTTGCTTGGATGTGAATATTGTAAAGCTAGTTCATCTTCTGTTTATTTATTTTTTGCAATGTTTTAGAAAATTAATTTTTCTTGATCTTTTGTAATATCTTATTTTCAGAATTGCTATGAATTCTACTGCCTCATTACTCCTTCACTTTAAGTCTACTAATCAACATTAATTTTTTTTATTTATTTATTTTGTTCAACATATTTTTGCTAACCTTATTTTCCTTTTCTTTTTTATTGTTTCCAGGACTCTTCGGCAAGTTTTTGAATCATATAACCTTTTTGACAAAGAGTTAGCATGGCATTTGTTTCGACAAATTGTTGAGGGATTGGCACACATACATGGACAGGGAATCATCCATCGGGACTTGACCCCGAGCAATATCTTTTTTGATTCTCGTAATGATATTAAAATTGGTGATTTCGGCCTTGGTAAGATCCTGATATTTTAATTTAGAATAAACTTTTCCCCTCTCTATACATGTGTGCCAAGGTTGTGCTGTTTATTTATCTTCGACAGTTGCAAAAGCTAGTCTTTTTCTTAACCAGTATGATGTGTCAGAGTGAAATGAGAGAAAAATAGAAGCTAATTGGATTGTACCAACTTCATTGATATATACAATACACATGCAGTAAAATGAACTGTCAACCAGGATTTCAAAAAGGCCTGAAATGTTATGTATTGGATGGATTGCAATGGGGTTTTTGCTTGGTATGCATGGTTGAGTGAAACATTGTTGTCATTTTGAAACCACAATTTTCTTGTCAATAATGCGTATTTTGTCTGATATATTCTATTATGGAATGAGACGTTACATCCAAAAACAAAAAGAACCTGAGGAAGAAGAAGATGAAAGAGGGAGAGACAAAGGTACTTGGAGCAGGGCTAGTGACCGAGTCTGAGACTCTTTCTACTTTTCTTTTCCTCCCTTTTGTAACCCTAATGTATTTTTTATTTCTTTATAAGCTCTAGTGTCTAGTGGGCTTTCTTTTAAGTTTATTTCATTTGCCACTACTAGCCCATTTACAAAAAGGGGCTGCGATTATATAAGAAGCATGAATTTGTATCAAATAATTAAAAAATAAATTTCTTAAATTTTGTTTATTATTTTTAATTTATAATTTAAACTTGATAATCAATTTTAAATATTGTTAATGTGTATGACTAGAAAATCATAATTCTTCTAACAAAGGGTTATTTTTATATTGAGAGTAGTGATAAAATATTCTGTATTTAATTAAATATTTGTCAAACTATGAATTGAGTAACTTACTTTCCTTACTTTTTTGAAAATATTCAAGGTAGTGCCAATATGATTTAATACTGTGTTGTCGTGACTGATATTGATACCATCATTTAAAACCCTGCTGTTGATTTTTTGATGTTAGAAACTGTAAACGAAAGGTAAAATGCTGCGACTTTTTACCTTAACTTCTTTAGGACTAACTATAGGATGAGTGGAGCAGATTTAATAAATCCATTGCATTAACTATTTCACGCTAATTATAATGTAAAAAAGAAAAAGAAAAATACAAATTTGAACCTAGGTTGTTGTTACAATCAATATTTATCATGTATGTCCAATGCTTCATAGTGTTATATTTTCAGATTTAACTTTTGACACTTGATTGAATCTTTTCAGTTGCTCAGATGAGCCATAGAGCCAGTGATCTTATGGCTTGTTTCCTTCATGGCATACTTCTTCAAATTTTACTAATAATCCTCCCTTGGAAAAAAGGAAAGAGGAAAAGAAAAGAGATTAAGGAAAATTAAAGAGATTAACGAGGCTAGTTGGAGATGGTTGACAAATGTAAAATTTGAGTTCTTAACCTGAGTTTGTGTACTCGTGTTCTTACCATGTCCAAGAGAAAAATTTGGGTCCTTTTTCTAGTTAATTGTTGGCAACTTTGCATTATAAGATCAGATGAGGACATGTTACTGCATTTCGTTCATATAACTAAATTCAATGTAATATAGTAATAGCCAACACCAAAAATGAAGTGAAATTATTATCATTTGTTCTTCTTGTTTCAGCCAAGTTCTTGAAGTTGGAGCAGCTCGATCATGATACGACCTTACCTACAGATACAACTGGTGTTTCAGGTGATGGAACTGGTCACATTGGAACCTACTTTTATACTGCACCCGAAATTGAGCAGGGGTGGCCAAAAATTGATGAAAAGGTGATTGATTGGCTAAGGCATATTTTTCTTCAGCAGGCATGCCTTATGCTTGTTGGGCTCCGGCCCTGCAGTCATGCAATCTGATTCATTTAGTTCTGAAAATACATATGACCTTTGTTTTCAGGCCGACATGTATAGCTTAGGAGTTGTGTTTTTTGAACTTTGGCACCCTTTTGGGACGGCCATGGAGAGACACATTATTCTAGCTGATTTGCAACAGAAAGGAGAGCTTCCTTCCTCATGGGTTACTCAATTTCCAGAGCAAGCATCCCTGTTGCGACGCTTAATGTCTTCAAGTCCATCTGATCGTCCGTCTGCTACAGACCTTCTAAAGCATGCATTTCCCCCAAGAATGGAATCTGAGTTGTTAGACAGTGAGTAATTAAGCATCTATTTATTGTATTTTTTTTTTTAATTTGATCTTAGGATTCTATTTTTCTAACTCTTATTACATTATAAATAAAAGTGGTCACTCATGTCCATTTAACAATGGCCGACCCCCTCCTTTTTTCTTCCTTGTTATTCCTTGGTTTTTCCTTCTATTTTGTTACCTATATTATCTTTTTATTCTTCTTCCTTTTTTGTTACTCTCCGCGTTTCTCTCTCTTTACTTACAATCTCTTCCATTGCCGATTTTTAAGGTCCTTTATTTTCTTCCCATTTTCCTTTTTTGTTGCTTTATGTACTTCTTTTTCTTTTTCTCCTTTCAATCTCTTTTTTTCAATATGTCTTCCTCATGGGTCTTAAAGCAACTATTCCAAATGAGGCGTGGAAAACGATTGATTTTTATTGCTCTATTGTTCATGGCACTCCACTCTCTCTATTTCTTTTTTCTTTTGATATATTCTTCTCTGAACAATAAAAATTGCATATTGAAATAAGCAAAAAGCAAGTCCTGCATATGAGTCTTGAACTAATAATATGACACTAACACTGACTACAATACTTAAATCAATATCCTTGTACAAGTAGCTGGGAGAATGATTACTATATGTTGTTTTCTTTCTTTTCATTCCTATGTCATTCTTTGTTGGATCCAAAGACCAAGGACCATTGTCATACTCCAAAACCAAAAGTGTGACGGTTCTAGAGTAAGGGTAAGTTTAAGGTCACCATAAACCTGTAGAATCTAAATTTGGATCAACAATTATTAATAATATTCTATAACTATGAAATATATTTCAATATATAAATAATCCATCAATACAATATCACTTGTTCATTATCGATTAAAAGACAAAATACCATCATCGATAAGGAACAAAAATTACCAATAAGCTTAATCATATTTCAATTTAATACAATTCAATCTACAGAGTCACTATAATTAGTATTCCAAAATAATACAAAACATTAAACGATTATCGAATCAATACATTAACTTTTTAGGGAGAGAAAAACAATCAAGAAGCTATGTCTATCTTGTCAACAGGTTCTCTAACACCTGAAATCCACAATAGAAAAAAAGAATAAGTCGAAAACTCAATAAATTATGCAGATACAATAATACTTAGAGATTTACGTTGATTGATCAATAATAGATCAAATTCAATATATATATATATATATATATATATATACTTGCCTACAAAGAAATGACACCCATAAATGTGATAATAGAACAACCATCAATCCATACTATCCATCCATCGAGATATTACGATTTCAGACCATACATATGCTTGATCAAAACATACGTCCCAGGGCCAATAGGTCTCCCATAGGTAAAGTCACTGATACAATTTGGCCTTATCAGTTAGGTCACTGGTGCACACAATCCAATGATTTCTCCCTTATTAAGAAAGCATTCTAAATCGTCAATAGCATTCAATTGATACAATGAACAATGGGTTGGTCTAGAGACCTCACCTTATCAATATCATTAACAATATTCAATAGGTTTTCAATAATTGCATATGACCCAAATGATCTTTCAAAGAGAATACATTTCAATGATGACTTAAGATCCAATGATATTACAATATAAAAAATAATAACATTCAATATGAAATTTAGTTCAAGAACAATGACTAAACTTTATTCAAGAACAATATTAACAAATGTGAATTTTATAACAAAAAACAATCTATTCCATAACTTATCTCAAATCCAAAGTAATTAGTTCAATTATCACCACAATCAACAATCTTTAAGTCCTTGGGTTCACCAAGCCTAAAAAGCAAATTTCAAAAAATGGGTCAATTAGGGTTTCCTCCCCCAAATCTATAACACAAAGAATTTTAAGATTCTATACCCCTTAGTACTCATTAAATTGATTTCTAATATCAATTAAACTATTAAATGAAGAATTACTATTCACCATACTATTCACATAAAACCATTAAATTTTATAACTCCCATAACAACCATAATCAATGACAATAAATGCTCATAAAAGACTGCCTACAACCTATAAACAACTAATCTAACAATGCCATAATTCAAAAACAACTATAAAAGTAAGGATTTAGGATTTACCTTTAAAACTCTAACAAGAGATTTCTTTAGAAGAGAAGCCCTTAAAGTGATTTGATGTTTTAAAATGTGTTTCTCATAAAAAATCCTTTAAGAAAATGGCTATTTGGATGATCAAAGAACAATATGATTAGTTGGGCAAAGGAAAAAAATGAGAAGAAGAAGAAAATGAAATTTGGTTTCCGGTTTTCAAAAATCTGAAATTGACTTCTATATATAGAGCCCGAAGTCTCGCACCTGTGAAGAACGAATTTGCGCCAGTGAAGGATGAATTCACGTCCGTGAACAACAAAAGTCAAATTTCTTGTACTTGGACAGAGGGCAAAGTAACAACCGTGATAAGGGTTCACGCCTGTGAAAGAAAGCAAATTCACGGCCATGAAAAGAGTTCATGCCCGTGAAAACAGTAAATTCAATTTCATCAAGGCAATCACTTCTTAAGACTATTCTAACACTCACCAAAACAACTCTAAGATCAACTAACACACTCTAACAATATCTATAACAGTCAATCAATACAATCTATAACCATGGGACTATCGATAACCTCATGCAACCAAGCAAATCGAAATCTTGGGTGTTACAACCATAGTCTCTCGAGGATTGAAATTGGCTACTGTGTTTTGGCCCAGGATAGATCTAGATACATAGAGATCTAGTTTTAGAGTATTGGCTAAAAATTTTATTTTTTAATGAAGTTAGCAGCTTTTGTAAACATTGTTGTCATGTTGGAGTTTATGGATAATAAGAGATTAGGAATACTGGGATGGACATGGACGTCATGCCACTTCAGCAGACATGCGGTTGAATTAGTTTCTTGTTGTCACACATGCAGCAAGTGATTTTTTTTTCACATTATCGATTTTTTTTTTTTATATTAATCTTTTTGTCTTAGGGCTTTCTTGTCTCTCATATTTTCAGATATTCTAAGAACAATGCAAACTTCTGAGGATAGAAGTGTGTATGATAAAGTAGTGAATTCTATATTTGACGAAGAGATGTTAAGCATGAAAAGCCAGCATCAACATGCTGGTCGATTGGGGATGGGTGGAGATAATACTTCTTCCATTCAGTATGCAGATTTGGACACAGAGCTTCGTGATTATGTCTTTGAGGCTACAAGGGAATTGTTCCGACAACATTGTGCAAAGCATTTGGAAATAATACCTATGCACTTACTGGATGATTGCCCACAGTTTTCTAGGTTGGTCTATTAGCAAAACTTTTGTTGTTATCATTATTAGAGCTGGCTAATGAGTTTTGGTTTTGCATGAGAAGGAACACTGTCAAACTTTTGACTCATGGAGGAGATTTACTTGAACTTTGTCATGAGTTACGTCTGCCTTTTGTTAGTTGGCTTATTGCCAACCAGGTATTGGATATAGAGCATCCATCTTAATTTCATTAGCTAATTTCTTCAATCTCCAATAACTTAGATCAATATGAACCTATATGTTTTTTCATGCTCAAGATGGTTGGACGAGTTATTTTCAATTCTCTTTAATAGCAATTTGTAATTTTCAATGAGGTTCAGATGGATAACCTTGGATAAGGATATGTTCAACACAGTTCTAATTGTGAGCCAAAACATGTATAAAATTAACACCAAAATCTCTATAAAATTCCTGGAGATGATTGTAGAATGAGGTTATATTCAATGACAATTTTTATGCTCTGTACATATATTTCTAGAAACTAATTATTCACAAGATGAAATCCTTGCTTTTTAAATGGTTGGGCATCTTAATCTACGTGCTTCGTTATCATTAGCATTTTTGTTTACTTTATTAATTACAATCTTCATAAAGTTTATTTAAATAACAAAGCCATCTTTGTATTTTATCCCTTGTAGAAATCTTCATTCAAACGGTATGAAATATCATCAGTTTATAGGAGAGCAATTGGTCATTCACCACCAAATCGCTATCTCCAGGTACAACTTATGAACAATAATGTAGTGACCTATTCCTCTGATTTTAAGTGAATAATATAGCATTGATAACAAAATTATTGTGCTTCCTTGTTAGCTTGTTTGTGAATATTGAAACATCTAGATGGCATCTTTATCAATGTTTGCAACAGGGTGATTTTGACATTGTTGGAGGAGTGTCCGCACTGATGGAAGCAGAGGTTATCAAGGTCTTGTTATCATCTCTCTGCTGCATCTCTTTCATTGTTGCTTGTGTAATCTTTGAACTGACATCTCTTTGAAACTATTCAAATTGTTTATAGGGATATGAGGAAAAAATATTACTGAAATAACTTCCAAGAGAGTAGATATAGGACTTGAAGGAAATCTTTTGCAGCCTAACATTTCTAGCTTAAAAAACTAAATTTCCATTATGGATATTAACTTAAGAGAAAATAGTTTAAAGCATAAAAAAATTAGTTTGCAAACTTAACTCTGATGGTATTGTGAAAGATCCATGAAGCAAATGTGAGACCTAGGATACACTTCCGTAAACATGCTTTTATAGTAAATTAATGTTGATGCAGTTATTCTTCTTCTTCTTCTTCTTATTATTATTTTTCCTTTTCCCCAAGTTAAGTTAATGGATGGATTTCATCTAGGATATAGAAACGGTTTGAACATAAGGAGTAATTTAAAGACCAAATTTCAAAATTAGACTGCAAAGATGATGAGATTATTAGTACAAGATGTAATAGGAAGAGAGAGAGAGAGAGAGAGAGAAAGAGGCTATGGTATTTTTGGTATTTTTGAATTTTCTTATTGTTGGAGACATGTTCTGCGGTTTTGCTAGTTCATACTTCATATTCCTTCCAGTTCTTTCCTAGATTAAATTTGCATGCTGGAATTTTATTTGATTATATTAAGTAATGGTGTTATTCTTTGTGAAGACAATATGATGAAGCAAAATTTCATGTTAAGCATCAGAATAGTAATATGCAATTACTAATGAAATTTAAGCATTGCCTATAACTGTAACCAAGATTTTTTATCTTTTCTATCTTGCAGTGGGTCTCTTTATGCACATGGCTTAGTGTCTCCTAGGTGCTCTATTAGTTTGAGTTTCTTTCCTTAAGGAAAGGGAAACAACAATAACCAATATTTGTACACACGTAAATATGAGGTTCATTTATGGTATTAGTTAATTCATTCTGATAAATTGAGAACATATGAATATACTGGGAGAGAACCCTTTACATGTTTTCTCACCATTAATAAATTGAGAACATATGGATATTCTGAAGAATATACTACAATGAGGCATTAGCAGCCTTGAGAACGAGGTCAGGAAGGAGAACTGAAACTGGATGGTCTTTGGAATAATACTGTATGCTGTTGAAGACATTTTTGTAGACAGTAAATATATAATAGCATTTCTATCTTAGTTGAGAACCATGGCAGAACTTAAATTCCAGATATTTTGAGAATAAATAGGATTCAAACTCTTCCTTGTTTTGAAGTTTACTATGGAAGTTTCATATTAGACTGCCACAAACTTTAAGCAACTTCTGCTCATGAATATTTCTTTCTAAAGTTAATTCCTCGCCTAGAGCATTAATCACCTTGTATTCTAGCTAAAGTTTTCTATGTGATGTACATATCAATATTTGTATAGGGAATGGAATTTGATATAAGTTAAATTGACCATTAGTGGTCACTTGCACAATTTGCTGCTCTAGGTTTATATGATTTTTTGCCATTCTTGTAAATTTCCTAATGCATGATGGCTATAAAACTTAATCAGCTTTCGTAATTTGCTTAGTAATCCACAAGTCTCCTCAAGTCTTGGAGTATGAGTTCGGTTCGTTTCTCTGTATATTTAATGCATCTTTGCAGTTTTGCAATTTGGACATTGTTTAATAAAAATCTGAAGTGTTGAGAATAGCCTAGCATGGCATCAGAATGTGATTCGTGAACTGCTATTGTCTGTTAACTTATAAATAGTGGATATTTCTTGCATGATCCCTCCTTCTACAAGCTGTTTCTTGCCTGCGGTGAAACCATTGATTGCATTATTACGGAATTAATGTATTTTTTTTATTCATTTTTCAGGTTACAATGGACATCATAACTCGCTTCTTTGTCTCAGATTATTGTGATATTCATCTTAATCATGGGGATCTACTTGATGCTATTTGGTCTTGGGTAGGAATCAAGCCAGAGCATAGGCAGAAAGTAGCAGAGGTATGCTGTTAATGTATTTATGAGATGAATTATGGTCATGTAAGTACGACCTCATATACGTTCTTTTCTTAATGAAGCTTCTTTCTTTGATGGGCTCTTCTCGTCCCCAATCCTCTGAACGGAAGTTGAAATGGGGAGTAATAAGGCGTCAGCTTTTGCAGGTTTGAGCAATATCATGCAGCAACTTACAAATTTTTTAGTTTCCAGTGATAGTTGTTAAATATCTTTTTTTTCTGTATAGATGTCACATAGAAATTGCATTACACCACTTGTCATTTTAAATTTCTATCTGTTTGCCTGCAAGCAAGAAGCCAATGCGGAAAATAGTATCTGCCATCCAAATGATACATTTTGAAGCACTGGCTTTGTATGTTGTCCTTCATCAGTGATGACTTAAAATTTCTTTGATAACCTTTTGTTGTATGGACCTTAATACAATATGAAAGTTATCCTTCCTTTTACTTGTAAAAAAAAAAAATAATAAAAAAAAAAAATTAAAGGGGACTACCAAATTGTGCATCATTTTATGTTTTTGTATTTCAAAATATTTGCTTTTGGAGGTGGCATTGGCTCTCCCACTACTACACCCACACCCACACCCACACCCACACCGCTTTTAATTATAATATTACTTGACTTTTATGAAGTTGAAAAGATGGTACATATCTTTCTTGGACGTGGGTAAAAGTGATATCCATATCCAACATTGTTACGTTTAATTTTTCATAGTTTTCCCTATATTTAAAGGATCATATCCTAGTGCCTTTCTCCGTTTTATGACAACATGAGTACTTAGGTATAAAGTGAAAGGGATGGAGAAAGAGTGTTATACATTGGTCATTTGCAGAACTATTATTTTGATTTTTATTCAAAAAAATAAAATAAAAAAATCTGATAAAGTTTCCACTACTGCTGGTTAAATCAAGGGTTATAAAGGTTGAGTATTGACATAATTAAAATTTAATTATCTTTATATGTTATACTAACAGTTTAGGACATGCATACTCTGTATGTTATTACATTCAATTGGCAGTTTATACAGCATGGCCTATGCTTGTTAGCCTGCATTAGTGTTCTATCAATTGACATGCCTTTGTTTCATATCATAATTTTGATTTGAATTTCCTCAAGGTCCATTCAAATGATCATTTGAAATGGTTGTGAATTTGGATTTTTAAGTGTAAAAAAAAGGCATGATGTCAATTTTCAAATGATCAATCATTTCAAATGACTAGCTATATAAATGGAGTGTCAAGGAATTCCCCTACTTTCATCCCTCTCTTTTTTCTGCCTCCTTGTGTGAATGTGCTAGGTTTGTTTGTTGGCTGGCAATTTGTAACGTGACTGTGCTCAGTTGTTGAAAATTGATGACATGTTCATTTTCTTATAAACATGTCTATACTAGGTTGAGCTTTTCTGGATATGATGCAACATTGTAAAAAAGATAACCTAATATTCTTCTCAAAAAAAAAAAAAAAAAAAAAAATCAGCCTTGACTGACTCTTTTTTTGTTCATGCAATTGGCATGATATTTGAACATTGCATGATAGGGATATTAAATTCCTATATAAGCTTTAGGATTTTCCTTTCTTATATTAGAGTAATGAACTCTGATTATTGTTAAAATTCAGCTGTTGTTTTTTCAAGTTCTTTTAGGTTTTGGTGTTTTGCTGTAGCATGGTTAGCACAAGTTTAGGTTTTCCCTCTGGTTCTCTTAAAATCCTAACCGCATTACAGTATATTGTTTCTGACATTTTTATATGCTTAAACATGTTGTAGTGCATTTAAGACTTCCATTTCATTTCATTTATCATCATGCTCATTATGTAGTTCCTATGTTCGGGCCCCTTCCCAATACTCCATATACTTGTATTTTATACCATTCCATCTTGTGCATCCTTGCATTCAGTCAGTTGGTGCATCAGCTTTTTCCTCATGCTAGTTTCCAATGGGTTTGAAGACTTTGTTAATCACCTTGTATGGAAATGCATGATGTGCTGTTTTGCCAGTAACATGAACAACATTGTGTCCTGTAGTATTTTGAGATTTTGCAGATCTAGATCACTCTCATTTTGTGATTTAAATGTTTGACTATTATACAGTTCACTTTATTTTTGTATGTCCAACATTTCTGGTGATAAAGGCTCTTGCTACTGTCATAAAGATTCCCTTCATATCCTGTTTCTTGACTTAATGAAGTAATGTTACATACAGTTGTTTCATGGATGAAATAGAAATTTTATAGTCCATACAATGGCAATCAAATGGACTTATTTTCTCAATTTCTTTTTCTTTCAGGAACTAAATTATGGCAATCAAATGGACTTATTTTCTCAATTTCTTTTTCTTTCAGGAACTAAATTTAGCTGAAGCTGTTGTGAATAGGTTGCAGACTGTTGGTTTGAGGTTCTGTGGAGCTGTAGACCAGGCACTTCCTCGATTAAGGGGAGCACTCCCAGCTGGTGCGCTTATGCTTTTACAGTGTTTTTTTTTTGTACCTTTTTTTTTTTACTTGATGTCTGCTTTGGCACAACTGCAGATAAAGCTACCAAGAAGGCCTTGGATGAATTGTCAGACCTCTTTATCTATTTGAAAGTTTGGAAGATAGAAAACCATGTTTATATAAATTCGCTAATGCCACCAACAGAGAATTATCATAGAGATTTATATTTTCAGGTATAATAGCATTACTAACATCTGCATAGACGCTGACATACTTGCATTCATCCATACAAATAATGTCTATATGCGTATCATTATTCCTACAAGTAATTGGAATTCTGATCAATCTTTGTTTGAGAATCATAAACTGCAGATTCTCTGTTTGAGTGTTTGTTATTCAAGCTTAAGCAGAGGTAAAGCTTTTGTTTTAGGGTAAAGTACTAAAAAGTACCCTGTGGTTTGAACCGTTTTTACTTTGGGGTTGTGGAATTATTTTTGACAAAATGGGGCCTGTAATTTATTATTACGTTAGCATTTTAGGATTTAAATGACTAATGCCGTTAGTTAATTCTGATGTGGCATTGACGTGGTAGATATGGACCTATTGGGGCTGACGTGGATTTAATTTTTAATTTTTAAGTTTTTAAATTTTTTATTTTTAAGGGTACTTTTAATTTGTAATTTGTAATTTTTAAAATTTTTAATTAGAAATTAGAAATTAAAAATTAAAAATTAAAAATTAAAAGTTAAAAATTAAAAATTAGAAATTAAAAGTTAAAATTAAAAATTAAAAATTAGAAATTAAAAGTTAGAAATTATAAATTAGAAATTAGAAATTAAAAGTTAAAAATTAGAAATTTAAAATTTAAAATTTAAAATTAAAAACTAAAAGTTAGAAATTAGAAATTAGAAATTTAAAATTAAAAATTAGAAAAATTAAAAACTAAAATCCACGTTAGCAACACATTGTCAGTGCCACGTCAACGCAAATTGGTATATATTTATCACGTCAGCATTAACTAATGGCGTTAGTCATCTGGACCCTAAAATGTTAACGGAATAAATCACAATCCCCGTTTTGTCAAAAAAAAAATTTAGCATTAACTAACGGCGTTAGTCATCTGAACCCTAAAATACTAACTGAATAAATCACAAATCCCGTTTTGTTAAAAAAAATTTCCACACCACAAAGTGAAAACAATCCAAACCACAATATATTTTTTTGTACTTTGCCCTTTGTTTTATGTAGCTTAAAGCTTCCATTAAAATTGTAAATAATAAGGATGAAGTGGCATACCTGATCAAATTTTCTGTTGTCATCAACTTTCTGCATGGATTGAAAACTAGGATCATTTTATTTTTCAGTTCAACTGGCTGCCAATTTAACTCATATAAAGATGTGTTGAAAAGGCAGCAAAAGGAGTGGTATTGACCCTTTTTGAAAGTTATAGATGAGCATTAATTTAATCCTTTTTAGTTTTTATTGGGTTCTGTAGATGGGATAAATTTTTGTAATTGAAATTATTTAGTTAATTTAGATTCTATTTCCTTGTATTTTAAGTATTCCCTAGAGGTTTTAGGATTTCTAACTTAGTCAACTTGGGATTTATCTTATAAACGTGTATTTTTGTGCCATATAGGAGATAATCTATTAGTAATAAAATTCAGCTCATAGTCTATTAGTAATAAAATTTAGCTCTTGCTATTCAAGCATTTGAGGCTTAGATTTGATCTAGCCTATTACATATTATAGAAGCAAATGGAAAGGAAATAAAAGAGTTTAGTTACTGTAATTACTGAATGAGGCTATTGTAGTTACTGAATAGGGTTGTTAGTTAACTGAGTAAGTGTTGTTTGTTCATTTGAATGTGTTAGTTGTAGTAGAGGCTCAGTTAGTATATGTACAGCTGAATGCTAGAATATAGGAGAGTTGTTAGTTGTTATTTACAGCTGTACTAGCAGTTGTAACAGAATTATAAGCTGTATGATAATGAATATAAAGGCTATATCCAAAGCTTAGATATTCATTCAGTGATCAATAAAGAAATAACCTCTCTCTCTAAATTCTCTCTGTTTTCTCTCTAATTCTTTTTCTTCTACTCAGATTCTTCTCTAATTCTTTCTCTGATTCCTCTATTTCATGCTATTGCTTTTCTATAAACCCTAAAAACCTAAATACTAGACGGTTAGGGAATCATAACCCTAACATAGCCTTATTATTGACCTTCCATTTTTCATCAATTTGGCGCACTCTGCTATTTGATCCAGCCTTGTATACACTTAAACCTTCTATCTAGTCCCTGAATCTTATATTTAAAAGGATCACCAAGGAAGTCAATACTACCAAGCTGTGGCATCACCACTAAAAAATACCTTTGATGCCATTCTGCAAGTTGATTACAAGTGCCTCACTAGCAAAATGTATATAGACATATTATTGGGCAGAGTTATTCAAGGAATAAAGTGAAAGAGGATTCTTTGAAGTTACATACTCAAAGAAAGAGGGTAGATTCCTTGAATAAGGGAAACAATAAAAAGAGCCTTTTTTTTCTCTTTTGGGGCCATGGGGGAAGACGGTGTTATCTTCATAACCGTCCTCTCCTTTGTCATGATATTTTTTCTTTTCTCTTTTCTTTGAATTATCATAGAAGGTTAACAGTTGGGACCCAAATTTTTTGCGCTAATTTAAGGCTTTTCTTGTCAATGTGAAACAGTGCTATATATTGGGGGTGCTTGGATATCCTTAAAATTGATATCGAACGCCGTTTTGAAGTTTGGGTTTGGGTTTTTGGAGTGTTTGGCAGATTAATTCAAAATTCCGTTTTGAAACTTAAAAACAAAAAAAATTTAAGTTAGACATGGGTTTTCACCCAAACACCCCCATTGTACCTAAATAGCTTCCATTGTCTTGTTTATCTGTATTTACATAGTAAATAGATACAAAAAAGCATCCTCTTTTTTGATTCTTTCCTTTAACCCCATTATTATTTTCTTGCCCAGATATATTTAATGAGGAATAACCATCCTGGATCACTCGGTGAAGGCACATTGCTTGCTTTAGGGGGCCGCTATGACTATTTGCTTCGTCAAATGTGGGACCGTGAATATGTATGTCATGCCCTGATTTCTTTACCCCACTTTCTTTCACTTCTGTAGTTTAATAGTATAATTGCCAAGAGTTGTCCCCTAACCTCGCTTGCAATCATACATGTGAAATTGCATGATTTATTTCAATGTCCAATGAGCATACATTCTCAGAATCATGTGAAGCATACAAAACTGCTAAGTGCCAATGAAGAATATTTGGATCCATGATATCAAGAGTAGAACTTCATGCAAAATCATAATCAAGTTCTTTTTTGTTTTCCTTCTAAATAACCGTAATCATTGAATTCCTTATTATTTGCTGTTGATTTTAAATCATGTGCATCCCAATATCTTAAATTATTATGAATGAAAAGGCTATTACTTGCCAACAGTAAATATTGGACGCTTTTATCACTACTCATCCAGCCATTGGACCTTGTGCCATGATGTTGGTTGAATGCTAGCTTCCTATTGGAATTAAAATTGCGTTGAACAAAAACTTCAGACTATGTAGATCTGATCAAGATTGTTTTTTCCTGGGATCAAATGCAAGCGAGATTGTGATGCTTTATTTTCTTTCCAAAATATGGTTTGCCCAACATGAAGATTTGATGGCTTCTCAGTGCTGCCAACACTTTTTTTTCTCATAATCTCTAATAAAAGAAAAATGTTTACAATTGGCAAAGTCTTTTAGCATGTAGAAAGTGCTTTCTTGGTGATGAGTATATATGCAGTTTGAATGATGGTGAGATCTTGTGCAAAGGAAGAGAGGGAGCTAGTGCAAAATTTTGTATAGGGTTATTGGAGGTAGGATCATGCATTTAGGGTCAAAGCCCTAAGAGAAGGCTCATCAACAATAACAAGCCCCCCACCCCCACTCCCCCAAAAAAGTACCCAAAAAAAAAAGATGAGATGAGAGGAGTACCATGTGTTTGCTAGGAAGGTGAAGCTCTGCCAAGGTTAGAGCATATATCCATGTTGGAAGTTGTTGTATAAATGTACATGTTTTCCCCTGTTCTTGACTGTTGAAGACTTCATTCTTATTTATAACACTGAACAGAATCACCTCACTTGCTCTGATTTGCATCCAGGGGTTTCATGTCTGCTCTATCTGCCTGCCAAAAATGCATTAATAAATATTAAACGAGACATACACTGTGTTTTGCAAATTGCAATTATTTTAGTTTTCCTAAATGCACATGACCCATGCTTGGGCTGTGCTTCTATAAGAAAAGTAAAATCTCAAATATGGAGATCATTTGCAACTTATGCCAATACATTTCACTTACATTTACCTTCAGAAATTACATGAAATGAAATTCCAGCTTTTCTGCTGTTCTTCATGTATATTATTCCTAAATCAAGCGACGTAGTTACAGAGATGTTTCTGTGCATATACTGGGATACTTTGGGATATTTTGTATTCTTGATGCCTGATGGTAATTAAAATATTTGTTTTTGTTAATAGTTCTGTATCCTTTTGTCCAGAGAACAAATCCTACTGGTGCTGTTGGTACTAGCCTTGCATTGGAGACAATAATTCAGCATTCTCCTGTAGATTGCAAACCTGTTAGGTGCTGTTTCCTTTACAATTAATCTTTTTTTTCTTTCATTTTCTGTTCTAAATCTTCAACTATGTTCTTATTAGTAGATGCCAATATTTCTGTTGGTTCTGTTGGTTGCTACAGACATGAAGTGAGTGCCAATATTCTTGTTTGTTCAAGAGGAGGCGGTGGTTTATTGGTTGAGAGAATGGAACTAGTTGCTGAACTATGGGAAGCAAATATCAAGGTTAGAAGTTGAATTTTGCAGTGTGTTCTCAAAAGGCCTTTGTTGCTATTTCTTGACCAACTATTTATGCATGCCAGGCTGAGTTTGTTCCTGTACCTGATCCAAGCCTTACACAGCAGTACGAGTATGCAAGTGAGCATGATATAAGATGCCTTGTCATCATAACAGATGCAGGTCGGTCACAAACAGAAACGGTCAAGGTATTACTCGTCCCAAGTCATTTTTGAAATTTATTAATATGTTTATAGCAGCTATAATTGGACCTTATCCATCCTTCCTGCCTTGTCATGAGCTCCCAAGTCTCATCCTTGACCAATGTCCCTTGGGGAGTCCTCTAACGTTGTGGAAACTTGAAGTCTATTTTACATTATTGAAAAACTAAACAAAACTTTATAGAAAATATATCATGTAGAATATATAGAATATTTATCATGTCAGGCATATTTATAGCAAGTCCAACTTGGTAATTTCATTTTTGGCAAGATTGAGTTTGAAACATAGAAATTTGGTTCTATCTTATTACAACCTTGACATTTGAGTTAGCAATTTCTCTATGGTGAGAGGCAGAAGCAAAGTGCTTTACACATATGTAATATTGAAAATTCCATATAATGATGTCACAAACAAGATAGTTAAAAGCGCAAGGCGTACTCAAGTTGTTAGGTTCTCTTATCACCTGAGGCATGAGGTGCTCTCGCCCCAGTGAAGCAAGCTGGTTTCTAAAAAAAATCCAATAATACCTAATAGATTGTTAAAACAGTAACATAATGCCTATATAAGCATATTCAATATCTTTAGGACAATGAAGAGATATTTAACACAAACTAGCACATCTAAGTTCAAAACAAAAAATATAAAGCAAATAATTGACAAGTTTGAAAAAAAAAGGCATTAAAACTTATCATAAAACAACCATAAAGATTAGCCACAAAATAGTCCTAAAACTTAGCACAAAATAGTCCAACACTTGGCACAAAATAGTCCTAAAACCCTACATATTCTAAACTCAGCACAATATAATCCTAAAACATAGGCTAAAACACCCCCCTGAACTTGGTAGAAAACAACTCTAGAACTCGGAAGAAAATATCTCTAATATCCATTACTAGATAAAACTCTACAAGGTAAGTACTAAAAAAAACCCTAAAATAAATACTAAAACATCTTTTAGACTCCTTGGAAAAAGAACTACAAATTACCAAACTACCCTTATTTTCAAAGTAAATAAAAGAAAAGAATTGGACTTTTAGGCTAAAAAAAACATAAGAACCCTAAACTTTAAATAGATCATGCCTTGTGCCCCTCTTGCCTATTTCAAAAACCTTGTCTAAGTGCAAAAGGCTCGCGCCTAGTTAAACAGGCCTCGCTTGGATGTTCTTGAAGCACTAACCCTAATCCTCATTGTGCCTTAGCGCCTAGGGGGTGCTCTTGTGTGCCTTTGACTACACTGGTCATAAATGACAAATCTAAACCTCTATTTATATCTAGTTATTTAGTAAACAAGCATCTGCTGCTCTTGGTATGAGAATCATTGGGCCATGTACATCCTCTCAAGGGACTATAATGGAATAAACCCTTATCATTATTCCTTTTTTAACTTGCCTTTTACACTAATCTGATCCTGTGAAAATGTGCTATTAGTTCATTCCATTTATTTGTTTACTTTTCTAGGTTCGTCATCTTGAACTTAAGAAAGAGAAGGAAGTTGAGAGAGACAAGCTTGTTGGTTTTCTGTTGAATGCAATGGCAACACAATTCAGAAATCCCTTGGTTTGGAATTAGTTTCAAATTCCTCAAGTTTTTGTCAGCTGCGTTGCGATCCATCATGGTGTTCTAAAGGTTAAGATTCAAGTTGCTGAAGATGCTCTTCTAGTGTCAAGATGTGAAAATGCCAATGATCAAATAGAACTAAAGCAAATTATTCTTTTTGTAAAAAAGTTTATGGCAAATCCCACAAGCTTGAAAGCCGAAAATCAGTTGGACAAGAAGTTTTGCAGCTTTATATTTTTGTTATATGGTGACTTAAGGTGGTGTTTTTATATTTTTCCTCCATATACTGATGATGTAAATATATAAATATATGGAAGTGTTTATATAGTTTATTCAAAGAAGAATAAGGTTAAGAAACTAGCATTTTATGCGATGAATGAAAAAAGAGATTTAATCTTTTGTTATGATCGAACTCTTTGACCTGGTTTTGGAGCATTTGAGCATGGATTAACGTTATAATGCATTTTTTTTCTTTCACAAGCATATAAATTTGGCTCCGACCTGCATGAGTTCGAAAATTTAGAATCATAGACATGATTCTAATATCATTGATTTAAAGGCTCATTGATAGTTTATTTTACTTTCATTATTTGGATTGCCCTATATAATAGTGGTTAATTTGTAACACCACGTGTCACTAAGATTTTTAGTGAAATCAAGTTAGAAAAGATCCCTACAAATATTTTAAACTTAAATTGTAATTTTCTGATAAGTTGAATGAATCAAATGATCTGCTCAGCTTTAAATAGCTTTGTTCCTATTAGATGGATATAGAAAGAGAATGTACAAATGAAAAAATATAACAAATTTTATTTTAATTTAACAAACATTTATTTGATCTCCAACTTTATTTTTTTTAGCAAAAAAAAAAAAAAAAAAAAACAGTTATAATCTCCAAAATCAATGTTTTACAGGGTAAACTATTTCAGTTCAACAAAATGCATTAAGAGAATTAAATAGGCAATTTTTTTTTTCTCCTTGCGTTCTACAATAATCACATTTTCTCAATTTGGAGAGAAAATGTATTGTGATTTGATTTGCGGTGACCACATTGTTTTTCCGGTTTCAAATTTTATAAAAACAAAATTATATATATATATATATATATATATATATATATATATATATATATATATATA
>CANXYC010814366.1:0-16843 GCA_948193065.1 Aleurites moluccanus
AGTACTTTGAAAGTAATCTTGAATATGGTATATGTTTAATATAGAATGCTAAGTTAAGTGTATATTAGTTTGTAAAATGATATATAAGTAATGCATATGTGAAATGTGGGCTAATAATGATGATAGAATTGGTTTATAACAAAAAGGAATGAGAAATGTGTAAATTGTGCAAAATGAGATTGATAATGCATACAATGTATGCCTTATGTGATTTGATGTATTTTTGTGTAAATGATGTGTTTTGTGATGATTTTACATCTTACCGGAGCGTTATATGTGATAATAGGTGAATCGTCGAATACTCCTGCTCGGAGTGTCGAGCGACGGGCCGACTAAAGATCGGAGGCACTGAATTAGGGAAAAAGTGATTGGACTGTAATAGAGGTGAGTCCTTATGTATAATCATGCATGATTTGCATCATATATACTATAATATTTCATTTGAGCTATAAAAATAAAGTTTGGTATCTAAAATCACATACAGTGCAAATTGGCCCGTAAATAAGCCCACCGAAATGACCTGAACTGACCTAAACTTTGTCTGGCCACAAAATGAAATCCAGAAAGCCAATTGGGCCACCACTTGGCCCAATTATCTAGTCTCGACCTAAGCTTCTAAATGGTACCTCATGGCCCACCTAAATCCTTTGGTAACATAGTTAACCAGAAACTACTGAAAAATCCCAAAACGGACCCGTAACGGCGAGTGCCAGTTGCGGCAGTGCAATTGGGCCCCAACGGGCAAATTTTTGGCATCTTCCAATTTTGTTCTATTATTTTTCATATATGTATATATGATTGTTCTACAACTATATAAGGTATAAATATGCTATATTTGTTGTTATTTGAAGACACACTCATATGATATATGACAGGGCTATTTTGATGGTATAGCGGGTAAATTCCATCGACTGTGTGCGCACTGTGTTTTGTGGACCCATGCTAGAGAGGTATATTATATTCTCTAGTCGTAGGGAAAATATCTGTTACGTGGTTAATGTGTTTAAGGACCCCATACTAGGGAGGGATGTTATATTCTCTAGTGCACTTTATGATAGTGCTGAGTACTGAATTTCAGAAATAACCCAATCCTGTTATATCATATGTATGCTATCTTGTACATTGGAATCTTATATGGATATGTGTATTTAGATACTTATATGGATATGTATCTAGATACTTATATGAATTCTTTTATGAAAATCTATATTGATACTTATACAAATACTCATTTTATAATCTATTTGCTATCTTATGCTGATTCTACAGGCCATATATGGGCAACTATTGTTTCATGATCATTTACTGCATTTTTATACATTTGGATTCACTAAGTATTTTTATACTCACTCCCTTAGTGGTTTATAATTTTCAGGACTGCAGTGAGGCACGCTTTCCATTGGCATCTCCTACTCCTGCCTTGGAACTTTACTAGTTGAACATGTAATAATCAAGCTCCAAAAAGTATATGTAAATATTGTACATTATAGAGGTTCCATGGTGCTGTAAATTAAGGAGTGGCATATATATATATGTGTGTGATTGCATCTTTGTGGTTTTGCATAATGATAATTCTATGGATATATATATGATATGATATGAATGGAAATGACTGGATATACAGATGTGTTTATATTGAGTTGATATTGGAGATCCAGAGGGATCATTGATTTGAGATAGATGTTGAAGTATATAGTGAAAGTGTTTATTACATGTTTTTCAGCTGGGCATACTCCTTATACAAAGGAGATGCTGTACAAATTTTTATAGAATTGTCAAGCTATATTGAGCTTGTTGTAGAATTGCATGCCATATAGTTCAGTTATTTGGGTTCTTCTTGGTACTGGTAGCTTAGGCAACACCTTTACCCTAGGACCGTCGCGGCTCCCAAGTTGGGTCGTGACAAATTTTTCTAGGGGGTCGATAATATAAATAGCTAAATTTTTTTTATCAAGAAAAATAATAAAAATAACAATGATTTATCAATATTAATTATTCTCTAATATATGTTTATTGCTACTAAAATTATTCTCTAAAAGTTATATCACCATTCTAGTGAGTTTATTATTAAAAAATTTAGAATTGTATCTTATTATAATAAAAATTAAAATTTAATAATTTATCAATATTAAATTAGAAAAAAAAAGTAAAGTTTAATGATTTTTAGTGTTATTAATTCATTATTGAGATAGATGAAGGGTGAATCACGTTCTTTACTTATCAAGGACTGTTAATGAATCACGTTCTTTACTTATCAAGAACTCTTAAGAGCATCCAATTAGTGCTTCAAATATGATAAGAAAGAGGGACAATAAGAAAATAAAGAGGAACAAAAAACATAAGTTGAAGAGGGCGAGAATCAAACTCTTGCCCCAAATCCTCTTCAAAAAAGGACTAACCAACAGACTACTTGACATTTTGCAGTAAGGTACTAGGCTAATTATTTTTATTAAATTTTCAGGAGGTACGCCCGGGCCTCCTCGGGCCTTCTTGGGACCATCCTTAGCCATAACAATGTATGATAGGATCAATCCTATTATTAAGTTGTTAGATAGGATCTGGTAATAGCAGAAGCAACGATTAGATGAAATAAAGCAAAGTATTAAAGACAGGTTAAATAAAATTGAGGAGCAATAGTCTAAACTATATGATGAGATGGTTTTACTTAGGAAGAACGTTCAAACATTGATGATAATTTTGAATAAGAAGGATATCAGTGATGAGCAATTGTACAGTTCCTTATTAACACCAACATGTAATCCAATTGAGATATGTGACCTCACAATGACTCTTGTCAAAATTAATCAACAATAAGAGCAAATATAAGTACAAGAGTATGTCCAAGAAAATAAGCAAGTTCAAGATACAGCCATTGCCTAAGCATACATTATTGCTGCCTAGCTAATTGAACCAAGTTTGAAGAGGATGTGTCAACCTTCTAAGGATCTTAGATCTCCTTTTTGTGGCTGATTTTCCTCCACAAAAGAGAAAGCAACAAAACAATGAGAAGGACATACGTATTGATTTCATCACTTGGTGGAATGATTATTGCCCATCTTTCGACCATGAATATGGTATAATGAATGTTGAATTCATTTCAGCACTCATTGGACCAACGCTCGAGGATCCTGCTTTGCGATAATCACATTTTTGGATATGTGATTCCCATATGGATTTCTGAGCAATAAAATATTGCAAATGACTGAAGGAAAGGGATGTTATAAGGAGTACTCCTTGATATATCCTTACGGACATGCTACTCACAGTTAGTTATCTGAATTTTAATACTTTTATGTGAATTACTTTGAATGTTTTAGAATTATATTAATTTAGATTTATTTTTGTAGTTATTTCGACTAAATTTCACTTATTTCGAAAATCTGATTTAGAAATAATTCAACTTATTTTGACTAAATTATACTTATTTCGACTTAATTCGACTAATCTCGAATTGCAAAATACAATAATTGGACTGTATGAGGTGAAGCAAGCGGGGAAATTATAAGAAGTTTAACAAAGATGATCCTCTCAGACAATATGTAAAGGGTCAGAAAGGTTGATATAACATTCCATGGAAAGACGTAGACTCAGTGCTAAACTTCTTAGTGCTAATGCCAATATATATATTTGAGTCGAAATGTAGTTGAAATATGTCGAAGCAAGTATAAGTTGATCCAAAAGTTAGTTGAAATTCATGTATAAAGCATTCATTAATAAACTATAAAAAAAATCTTTTATGAATAATAAAATGTTTCCCATACATAAAAGCAACTGCTTTACAATCAAGAGGGTTGAATATGATGTAAAGGGATTTGGTTTTTATATGACCGTTTATTGTGACCCTTTTGCAATCAACGTAAGCATGTCCTTGTAACCACATCCTCTCCAGCTAACAATATACGTTTTTTCTTACGCCTGCTTGACTGACTCTTAGTTATTAGGGGTAATAATGTTAGACTGATATCCAATCTAATTAAATCTCAGTCTTCCTCATTACCAATGGGAAACACAACCCATGTATAAGTATTTGATAAAGTTTCCTTAGTGTAATAAGAATTGCATAAGGATTGAATTTGGACCACACAGTGTTTGGCAGCTGCAATTGCATGACTAAATGGATATTGATGGAAATCATACTCCTTACAAGTACATAACATTCTCCTTAAATCGATAATTGCCTCCTTCATTTCCCCACCTCGAACCGTGTAAGTGTTGTTATCAACTAGTTGGATGGTGAAAGTCGATGAAACTCTTTGTAGTCTGCAAAGTTCCTTTTGCATGACCGTGGTCAACTGATGTTGGATTTTGTTAGCTTTCTCGCGTCGCTCATAATGCCATCATTGTATTACATTTCTTACGTGCTTCATGAATGACGTTATAGGAAGCTGTCTTGCAGCCAATAATAATGCATTCATGTTTTCCACAATGTTTGTCATCATTATATTGTACCTTCGACTATTTTGGAAAGCTTGAGCCCACCTTTCAAAACTGATCTCCTAAAGATATTGGCCAATTGCAGGGGATTTTATAACAAGGCTTTACCAATAGTGATTGAACTGAGATACACGATATGCATTTGCTGCTAGGAAAAATATCTTGTGTACTTTCTCTTTCTTAAATTTGGCCTTGATGTTCTAAGACAAATAGAAAATGCACGCATAATGATATGAATTGGGCTACACTATCATCACTACTTTCTTGATGCTTTGATGTTTATCTGACACGAATGTCAGATTTCTAATATCACCTAGTGCAATTAGTAATTTCATAATAAACCATCTCCAAGACTCATATGTCTCTAAATCACCAACGCCAATAGCTATAGGATAAATTCGTCCTTCACCATCCAAGCCATTTGCAAAGAACATTACTTCTCTTTTAAATGGGAAACATCGACAATAATTACATGTCTAATGCATGTGCGAAAACCCTGAATTGAAGCACCTATAAACATATATAAATACTTGAAGTGGTTGTCAGAATCTTGCTCGATGAATGTAACACTTCCGGATTTTTTTCTAACATATATGCATAAGATGGAAGCAATGTAAATGATGACTCAGGTGATCCCTAAATATTTTGCAATGTGTACTCTCTAGACCTTCATGCTTTACCATAAGTTATGTGGACCCATATATCTTGCTATATCATCTCTTATGTCATTAGGTCGATATTCACGGGCATAACCTTTATATTTATCCTGAATTAGCTCTGATATAAGTCTGTAGGTTGCTTGAGAAGGATCCTTGTTATTAAGAGTTTCTATGCATGTATGAACATATTAAAACAAATAACTCGCGACATATTTGAACTTATATGCATAGTTGCTCTCAAGGACAATTTACATACATCTCCTTTGCATTTCATAATTATTAATGTCTTTGATGACTTATAAACCTTATATTCAAAGCCCATATTAATAGCTATTAAACCCATGACTCTTTTCAAATCTTTCTTTGATCGAAATATTTGATCAACAAAACTAGGAACTATAGCACTAGAGGACAAAGGTCTTGCAGAAATATCCTGAACAGTAACTAGGACTGATGCCTGGGGCTGTTGTACGTGTAGATGATGTCTTTTTCTATTTGTCGGTTGAAGTATTATTTTTGGAGGCCTCTTTTTGTCTTGTGCCTCTATGTGAAATACATCTTTTTCAGTTATTCCATTGTCCACTACCACTTCCGAAACAAGATTTGGGATATGATCGGTCAATCGAACAACCTCTGGTGAAAGAGTGGTCATGTAATACTCTAGAAATTTCATAATTGCATATAAGACCATAACATAAGCATTGATAGGAATAGTATTTGTATATAAGTATATGAGTTGTATATAAGGAAATAAATCACTAAAATTTCAATTATAAATTCTCAACACTTAGTTAAAAATATAATTACATGGAAACACCATTAAAACACCAATTAAATGTAAAATAGAAAATATATAAAGTATTATTATTATAAATCAAAGTGGAAAAAAATGTAAATATAAGAAAGTTTTGGGTAAATTTCTAAATAAGAAAAATTGAGGGGCTAAAATATAAATATTAAAAATTACCTAAATATTTATAAATTCAATACTTAGGAAATTTTTGCCATTTTTGCCTTCTTCCTCCAAGCTAGGTCAAACTTCCCATCACCTCCTCTTCTTCATTCTTTCATCCTTTCACCAAAATTCCACATCCTAAATGAATCCAATAACACAAACATAAAATCCTAAGCCTAATTAACCTATTGGTATCAAAATTCCATCTTGAAAACCGAATAAGAATTGAATTTCAACAAAAGGGGAAATTAGAGTTTTTATTCTGAATTGAGGTAACCTTTCTTACTTTGATTTCTTTTCAATATATATGAGTTATATGATAAATATATTGAGAAATATTAGCAAATAAGCATATGTATATGAAGATAGGAAAAATTGCCTCTAATTAGGATTCATATCAAAATCTAACTTTCAAATTAGGAGTGTTTAATTCAAACCAAGCTTAGAATATGGTTATTTGTGTCAAATTAAGCCTAAAACATATGAATTTTATCTTGTAGTATCAAAAGGAAATGAAAATGATGATGGAAAGGAGGATGAAGAGCACTTTTGTTTAATAAGAGAAATAAAGCTTTTATCAAGTTTTTTGGCCAAACCAATCATAAAGTTAAGTTGTAAATATATTGTTATGCATGAATATACCTATTTTATAAATTATAAGAACCATTTCCTTGTTTTCACCATAATGGCCGAATGGCCCTAACCCCTTCCCCCTTTTATTTTTGCTTGTGGCCAAACCAAACTAAGTCCCATTTCTTTGAGTTTGTGTTTGGTTTTGAATACCTAAAGCTTTCTTTGGATTGTGTACTTGTTGTTTGATAAATTGGCTAATATGTTGTTACCATAAAACCTTATCAAATTATTGTTGAAATGTTGTACACCAAGTATTCAATGAAATGCCTTAATGAACTATAACCTATGCCCACCAAGTGTTCGACAAAATGCCTAAGTAAACTTACTACAACGACATTGGTTGGCATTGACCCTAACCTTAATCGAATGCTAATGCCATACTTCTTTGCCATTTATATTACTTGATTACTACTACTTGTTGTTCAAAGAAACCATGTGTTACCATATGTTAATTATTGATTAATGATTGTTACTTGATATTTTTCTTCCATTGATACCATACTTGATGCGATAATGAGTCTTGTACCTTTACTTGCCCAATACCTAATGACATGATAGAACTACCTACGGATGGGGTAGTGGGTGAATACTATCGATATTATGCACAATGAATACTTCATAACCCTTGCTAGGAATGGATAATGTCCTAGCCATAAGGTTTGATTAACCTTATGTTATATGACAAGTTTATATGATGAGCTTATGACAAGTTTTCATTACCCTATATCTGTTGTGCTTTCATGATCATTTGATTCCTTGTGCCATTGATGCTATATAACCTAACTTTACATGATTCATAATCGTGTTCATTACTTGTTTCATTTATTAACTACTTGACTTACTTATTGATACCCTTTTGCCATGACATTTGGTGCAATACTCTTTTATCTTCTTAGTCTTATGTGTATAATAATACATTTATGACTCACTGAGTATTCATTACTCATTCTTTAGTGGAATATCATTTTTCAAGCCTGAAGTAAAGTAGAAGTGGTTCCAAAGGTTTCATTCTTCGATTATTAGAATTAATATTTTGTCATATAAATATCTATGGCATACTGTCTCTTTTGCTTATAGTGGCTCCATGGTGTATGTAATATTAGAAGTTAGAAAGTGTGCGAACTAATATATAACTGATACTTAGTATTATTAAACCAAAGTATCATGTATATTATGTGATGAATATATTGCTAGATAATGATAAAATGAATGATGAGTATATGAATGTGTTTATGGAATTAATGGAAATAATTATGATAATATTGCAGGGTTCTACAGGTGTTGATGGTATAGACGGTTCCCATATACTAAGACCGTCATATTCCAAATTTTGGGATGTGACAAAGTTAGTATTAGAGCTTGTTTAATATGAATGTAATACATATATGTGTCAATAAGACATAGGTGAACCATGGAGCATAAGATTTTTTATCACATCATTTGTAGTATTCATTCTATATGTGTATATTTTGCGTTATCCATTATGTAATATACTTATGTGTTTGTTCCTTATAGTAATTAAAGATGCCACCGAGAGGACGTCCATATGGTAGAGGCCGTGGTAGGGGTAGAGTAAAAGACCTCTTTAGGAACCTAAAATAACATCTAATGAATCACCAATGAGAGAAGAATTAGTAGAACCACCAAGAATGAGAAGGAGAACACAAAAGGCTAATGAGGTTGGAGAACCATAGAGACAGGAAATGATGGAGTTGAGGCAAGAATTATAGGAACTTAGACAGGCTAGACAAGCAGTTACACTAGCAGCTCCACCAGCTCCTATGCCACCAGTAGCTGCACCAGGTGAACCAATAGCACATCAAGAGGGTCGTCGCATAATTGATGAAGGAGGAGTTAGTATGTTTAATTTTCTAAAGTTACATTTACCTACCTTTGAGGGTAAACAAGGTGAGGATCCAAATGACTTTCTAAGTGAGGTGGAGAAAGTAGTTAAAAGACTACCATGTTCTGATACAAGAGTGATTGAGCTGGTGGGTCTAGTACTGAAAGGAAATGCTTGGGATTGGTTTGTACGTCATATTGAGCATTAGTTATACGATGATGCACCATCTACTTAAGAGCAGTTTAAAAAGAACCTGATGGATGACTTTTTAATTGAAGGTGTAAAAGAGAGTAAGGTAGTTCAGTTTGAGCAGCTTCGATAGTAGAATCTCAGTGTACAAGAGTATGCAAATGAGTTCATTAAACTGAGTAAATATGTCAGAGGCATTGCCCATACAAAAGAAGACTTGATATAATACCCTAGAAGGAGCCAATTAGACAATAATGAATTAGAGTATTGAATAGGCTATTGTGAATACTACTATGGCAATACTCTTAGAGGGGGGATGAATAGGAGTTTAAAAAATTTAGAAGAAAATACACAACTAATATGTAATAGATATGTTAATTTTTAATAACAAGCAATAATAAAAGATAAAAGTTAAGAAAGCTCAACCAATTTATAGTGGTTCGGAGCCAAATTCCTTCTCTTACGTCCATTTCTCTCAATTTCAACCCGATATTGAGGTTTCATTAGAATCGGGTGTACCACCCAAATTAATTACAATAAATTTTCAGGAATTTTACCCTATATACATTGAGTTACAACTCAGATTTTTACTCTTAATAAATAGAGATAGAGATTTTTAAGTCTATTTAAACTTATACAAAGCTATTCCAATGGTATACAATGAAATATAAATAGCTAAGACTAGTAAAAGCAAGTAAGAACTCTAAAAATAAGAATTAAAGCTTAAAGAGTTCAGAAAATAGAGTATGAATTAACAATTTGATTTTCACTTTAGATATATGCTTCATTTTTAATTAGAACTTCATCATATATTTATAGCCTTCAATGAATGGTGATTAAATGTGATCGTTCTGGTTGCATTTAATGTAAGATTTGCCTCCAAATCTTTTTCTAACGACTATATTTAAAACAAATCAGTTTTGACGTTGACAGATAACTACCGATTCACAGACGTTATATATAGTCACGATTGTGAATATAAGTCTTCACGGGCTTGAATAAAAACTCACGGCCTTGAAATCTTCTGCATCAATTTCAAATTGAAATCATCCTTAGGCGTGAACAACTATCACTATCGTGAACATATTTCACAGGTGTGAATGATTTTTCCTAGTCTTGAAAACTCTTTATGTGTCTTTAAGCAAAAACCATTCTTAAAATAATCATGGGTATGAATTAGTATCACGGGCGTAAAACTCTATCACGGTTGTGAATTTTTATTCACGAGATTGAGGATTATTTCTGAGTAAATTTTATATGTTGCCTTGATCTTGTTCACGGGCATTAATAATATTCACAGGCTTTAATAATATTCACGTACGTGAATTTCTGTTTTTAAACAAAAACATAAACACAAGTTAAATAATCATTTGTATTGATTAACACTTTTTATTTTGGATTTCAATTACATCATCAAAATCATTATAGAGACAACAAATATGATAGGAATTGAAAAACCTAAGAGCAGTTCTGTAAAACAGTTACATAAGCTACAATAAATCATATGTAGATTTGAGGAATTTAGTAAATGAGGTAGAATAGACAATATGGTAAATTTTAGACAGACTCAAGTGAATTAAGTTAATGAGAATTATTTGAATTAATAAGATAAGTAGATTAAAGAAGAAAAGGAAGTTAAGGAAAATTCGGTATGGAGATTAAAGGCTTAAGAGTAAGCGACTGTAGAGGCAATGATGAACTGTTAAATAAAGTAAATGGGAGTCAATATTTGGATGATTAATAATGGAAAAGAGCTAAATAGAAGTTCATTGGAAGCAATAAAGGATGAATATGCAAAGAATTAAGGTGTTAAAGGAGGAAAAATAAATTTTTCATATTAAATGGAAACTGGGATACATCAATTGTCTTCTTTTCTATAAACCAAAATCCATATCTTATTTAGCTAAGTGTGGGCCATCCATATGTATATAAATTTGGCCAAAGTTTTATTATTTTATTATTTTAAAGAATTATTTAAAACTTTACATCTATCAAATTTACAAGAAATAAAAGTTTTCATACCTATCTTCTTTTTCTTTCAAGCTTTTTTTTAATGAGTTAAAGATAAAAATAATTATCATCAATCTACCTTGTACATCCGGCCAAATGGCCATTTTATTAGCTAAAAACTATTTCTTTTTTATTATTCATAAATATCTTAAGAAAATAGTAAAAAACATGCCCATTTGTAAAACTATCTCAAATTCTCAAGATTTTTCTTTATGTTTCTATCAACTAATATTATATTTATTTTTTTTACAAATTTTTATTGTATATATATGTATTAGTGTATGAAAAAGATTGATAAGTATTGAAAAATAAAAATCCTACACCAAGCTTCCTTGATGGCCGAAACATATAACCCATTTCCACAGTCAAATTTTTCCATTATTTTTTACAAAATGCTTCCTCCAAGCAAGATATTGGTGGGATTCTTTTATAGAAGTCTCTAACCAAGCTACTATATGAATAAGAAGGAAAATTTGAATTAGATATTTGGTGGAGAAAGGAAGGTTAGAAATAGAGGTAGAGAAGAGTTCTAAAGGTGATAAGGAAGAAGATGAAGTTTGGCTTAAGGTAAAATTATATTTTCTTAATGTTTTTCTTGTTTAATGTTATTTATATATTGGATAATTATTGATTTGAGAAAGAAATGAGATTATATATAATTATGATTAAGAAATTAAGGTTTAGTTTTAAAGTTATATACTAAGAACTAAATAGGTAAAGTAAAGATTGATATGTGTGAATTAAGAAATTCAGACTCTGGATAGAAGTAATAACTTAGACCTGTGATTCTGTGACCTTAATGACCGAATTTGCTTAACTTTAAAACATGAAATTTGTAAATATATGTTTATTTATATGCCTATAAAATGAATTTGGAAAATTCAAAGTGATGAAAGAGATATTTAGTAAAAATAGAGACTAACTCTGATGTAGGGTTTCACAAAAAGGCTATTGTATTTTAATTTTATAAAATGTTAGAGACTAAATTAGACAAAGTATTCAACATAAAAAGTGTTTATTTATATCTTATATAAATTCTTGTAAAATGGTTTTATCATTGGATTATTATTTTATGCGATACAACCAAATTAGTAGAGACTGCCTGAATTAGAGTGTAGGGCAGTAGGACTGTCAGTGAGATTGAATTCAAACTATCACCATTTACTGTGTATTACTTGAACATGCCTAAAATTTAGATATCTTAGAACTTGAAATGTCTAGTTTAAATAGGAAAAAGAATCAAAGAAATTGGATATATATAGCATGAGTTATAGGCAGAAGAACACAGACTGCCAAAATAAGGAAAACAAGTTAAAAGTTTAAAAGCCATAACCCTATATAAAGTAAACTAAAGTTAAGAATAGTATGTAACATGTAAATAAATACTGATTTTAATGTTCACTTGATGTGTAGCATCAAAAGATGAGGATAATGTATGTGAAAGATCTAAGTGAGTAAGTGAAGAGAATTCGTGAAGTTGTTTAACAAGGTGAGTTATGTATACATCATTTTGCCTATCCATAAATTAAATTACTAAATTTTCCTTGAGCCTTGTACCTTCACGATTGAATACCTCATTGTTATTGTTATTGATCATATTTGCATTACCAAGCCTAATGTAATTTATTGCTATTAAATTATTGTTGAAAATGAATTACTTATTGTATTGCTTGACCTTGAGAACTTGATTTGTGACATTGAGTTTGGTTGGCCTGCACCATGATACCTTGACTATTGTGCATACCAAATGTTCAATCGTATACCTTAATGTATATTGTTAGATAACTACCTTGATACCAAGAACGAAACTGACACATGTTCATCGAACTGTATTGACACCGATTAATAAATAAGCCCTGTTTACCTATTGATCGTTCACTGCACCTAAATGATTCCAATGAATACTTGATTTGTCATTAAAGCTTACTGCTTATGTGGACCTGACAGAGCTACTGCATTAACAGGGTAGTAGGTAAATACTATCAGCATTGTGTATAATGGACTCCTTATGTTATTTACCCTAGTTAGGAATGGATTTGTCCTAGCCGTAAGGCCTGGCCCACCTTATATAATTCACTGATATTGATATATTGTTACTATTACTGGCCCTTTATTTATCACTTCCATATACTGATTTGATACTTACCAACCATTGTTAGTACTGTCTACCATTTTTATATATTTCTTTCCTTTATTTCTATATTGCTTCCTATTGAAACTCTTTCCCTACTTCATTGTTATTTGTTACTGCTATCATTGTTATGCATTCCAATATGATATGTTATTGTTAACCGTTCTTCTTATTATTGGCATTTGGTGTGTAAATTATTAGCCTTTTATCATGCCAATTTGTTATATTCACATCCATTTATCGCATTCATTATTACTTAACTTTGATTGACTTATCATATAGTTATTTACTTAACCTTAATGTTTAAATGATGTATACTTAACTCACTGAGTATGTTATACTCATATGTAGTTATTTTATTATTTTATAGAAAAAAAATAATATGAGCTATTTCCCAAGTCAATTTTCTCCTCTGTACTTAGGACTTGAATACTCCAATGTAAATTTTCCTTTGTGGAGTCAATATGTTTATACTTTAGAACTTCATGGGTATAATCTGGGATATAAATAGTACCGATTGTTTTTATATGTATAATATCATAAGAACACGTATTACCTAGTATGTGTAAATACAAATGATATTAAAATGTGATATGGTCTATTACTAAAACTTAATAGATAATTGATGCAATATGAGTAAGGCATAACAAATGGTAATGACAAAGATAGTAATACCGATAATGATAATGCTAAAGCATGATTGTGACATGAGATATATAAAATAAATATATAGAAGTGCCATATATGCTTATTTGGAATGTGGATTTGAGGATATAAGGATGGTGAAATATTGGGAGTGCAAATTTTTATGCAGGTTGTAAACTTTGGAAAATTATTGAAATGTGAATTGAGCACTATTCATATTGAGAATTACTTTAAAAATATAAAGGAGACTTTGTCAAAATTTCTGTAAGGCTAATAATTGTTAAAAAGAATTTGAATATTAATGAATGGGTTTATGTATGAATGATTGATGATTGATATGTTTAAGGGTTCTACGAGTGTCTGGTGACCTTAGATTTACCCTTGCCCTAGGATCGTCATATCTCAAAAAATGAGATTTGACACTTAACCATTAGATTCAGATGTGGATTACATGCCTCCCTACATAATGCACTATTGGCTACGAAATTCACTTCTTTGACAAAGCTTATTGATAGAGCTACACAGATGGAAGCTAAGCATAAGGAAGAAAGGGAACAACAAAGAAAAGGAAGAATGAGTAGTCAGTAGAAAAAAGGCGAGGGAAGTTCACAGTCGAAGGTACTAGAGTCAGAGATCAGAATTAATTAGAATCAACCATCAGGTAGCCAAAGAAGAGGGCATACTAGGACTACTACAAAGCCATCTGCATCTGGGTTTTCTCGTGGCTCTTCTAGATCAGCATCACAGATGCCTAGTAATCCTATATGTACTACATGTGGAAGAAGGCATGGTGGAGAATGTTGACTTCAGACTGGTACATGTTTACAGTGTGGCCAACAAGGGCCATTATATTAAAAATTGTCCATTTTGGGGTGATTAGTAGACTACTACAGTCCAAATGAGTAGGAATGAGAACAGAGGATCCACAGAAAGAGGTAGAGGACAGGGGCAAAGTCAGAGTATAAGTCAGGCACTAATAAGTAAAGGTTAGGGCAAAGTCTTTGCAGTAAATCCACAAGAGGCCCAGAAATCCAACATAACAGTGATATGTATGGTTAATATACAACATGAACCTGCATGAATATTGTTTGATTTTGGAGCTACTCCTCGTTTGTCTCACCATATTTTGTATCTAAACTGGGAAAAGAGAGTCAATTAATGCATATACCACTAGAAATATCCACTCCCCTAGGAGAGAGCATAGAAGTAAAATATATGTATATGGGTTATGAAGTAGATATCGAGGGTAGGAAACTACACTATGGACTTAGTAGAATTATCGGTGTTAAAGCTTGATGTGAAATTAGGGATGGATTGGCTAACTGATCACTATGCAGTAATCGATTGCCACGAAAAGAAAAGAAAATTCCTTCTAGAAGGGTAAGGTAAATTTATATATCAAGGTTAGAAAAGTGATACCAGAACAAAATTTCTATCAACCATTAGAGCAAGATGACTTCTATGGAAGGGCTGTCCAGCATACTTAGCGAGAGTTGTGGATACTCAATCAGCTCCTAAGGGATTGGACCAAATCCCTATTGTTAATGAGTTCCTAGATGTTTCATCATTATCAATATCAATGAATTCAATTTCTTGTCTGGCAAGTTGTATGGGGTACTACATTTTCAATGAATAATATTATGATTTTAATCCAAATCTATGGAAAACCATATCGCATAAATTATCAAAATCACAACTTGATGGCAACGTCATCAATTTGATTTCATCCCCTCATGTTTAAGAATAATAAACATCCTGTAAAAATCATATAAACATCATTTAATACTTTGAATAATTTTTCTTTATTTCGATTTAGTTTTGACTAAATAAATAGTCAAAGTTAATATAAAAAAAGTCAAAAATCAGTTAAAATTAATTATAAAAGTCAAAGCACATCAAATATATAAAAATGTCGAATGTATGTCAAAGCAAGTTAAGGAACTGACATAAATTAACATGAACTTGTAACTTGTAACTTATAACATGAGAGAGATTAGAGGCATCGTTGGCATGATCCATTAATTACACAAGACTGATCAGGTCTTGTGCTTAGGGCATGAACCCCTTAAGAAAAGGCCGGATAATATACCCTATTTGCGGATTAACGTGTGTACATAGTCCGATATTTTCCACCATCAGTTAGGGATTTATATCATGTGGGTTTATAGAGATAGTTTCATAATATAAGATAGATAAATGGCATGTGAATTTATCATAAGGTATTTATTAGGCTTGGTTTGAAAGAATAACATAAGCATGAACTTGAATATTTGGTATAAAGAATGGAAACTTGATAGTCATATAGCATGAAGGATTTTTTTATACTCATATATTGAGAATCATGCATAAGAGTATTTTTTCACTCACCTTAACAAAAAGAAGTAATTGCTTCTCAACCAATGTGCCTAGGAGGACGAGCCTATGTGTAACACCTACCAATTTCTTATGTCATTTTCGAATATATATGTGTAGAAATTTTAAATTTTATTGGCTGAATTAACTTACTATGCAATAAGTATGAATTTTTACTTATTTTAATTATTTTGGAATAATGATAATGACAGTAAATGAGAATGGAAAATTTCAATGTAAAATATTAATTAAAGGATTGAGCTCCTAAATTGGTAAAAACATTCTAAGTGTTGGAAGTTAGAAATTTACAGGTTAGTAGCGAATTGCGTAAGTTGGGTTAAAGTGTTTTTAGCCGGCATTAGCGAGTTGGCCAGGCGAGCTAGCTTTGCTAAGCTGGCCTTGCGAAGAGGCTTTGTCGAGCTGGCCTTGCGAAGAGGCTTTGCAAAGCTGGCCTTGTGAAGAGGCCTTACCGAGTTGGTTTCGCGAAGAAGAAGTGCGAGGTGAGAATGCAAAGAGGGAAATGCGAGCCGGCATTGCGAAAAGGCAATGGAGAACCGGCATGGCGAAGAGGAAATGCGAAGAGGAAATGGCGAAGAGGAAATGCGAAGAGGAAATGGCGAAGAGGAAATGCGAAGATGAAATGGCGAAGAGGAAAGGCGAAGAGGAAAGGCGAAGAGGAAATGGCGAAGAGAAATACGAAGAGGAAATGCAAAGAGGGAATGGCGAAGAGGAAATGACGAAGAGGAAATGCGAAGAGGAAATGGCAAAGAGGAAATGCGAAGAGGAAATATGAAGAGGGAATGGCGAAGAGGAAATGGCGAAGAGAAAATGCGAAGAGGCATATGCGAGCCGGCATAGACAAGCTAGCTTATGCGAAGTGGAATGGCGAGCTGGCAATGCGAGGAAGCATTGGCGAGTTGGGATTGGCGAGCTGGCGAACTCGCGAGCTGGAATGGCGGATTTGAATTTGGCGGAGCGAAATGAATTAATTT
>CANXYC010814433.1:0-32064 GCA_948193065.1 Aleurites moluccanus
ATTCAGCATACATTAAATTATGAGTACTTGAATAAATTTAATTTAATAAGTACTTTCAATAAATTTCAACAATCTCATAAAAATTATTTATTGAATAAATTATTCCTTATATATATATATATATATATATATATATATATAAGAAATAATTAAATAAATATAATAATTAACCAAAAATAATAACGGTTCCCCACGGGGACGGGGATGGAGATCCCCACGGAGTGGGGAATACACTCCCTGTCCCCGCCTCTTCCCCGCTAACGGGAAAAAAATATTCCTCATCTCCGTCCTCATGAGGAGACAAATCGAAGAATTCTCACCCCGTTCGGAGTAAATTCCCACAAAAAACAGAGATTTTCCACCCCATTGCTATCTCTAATTAGCTATTATGTTTTCTTACGGAGTATCTCCTCCTCACTAGATGTGATGTGATGTGAGGTTCACCAATCTTGAACTCACTCAATTAGCATTCTCACTCTAGCTGTTATAAACTGTTATTAATAACCATGAATTAAGTTTAATTTGATTTAACTATTTTATATTAATTAATAATTATTAATTAATGATTAATAATTAATAATTAATAATTGATTATTTTAAGTATTTAATAAAATTATTATTAATTATTAGTTGATAATATATTTAATGACTATTAAGAATAAATATTAATAGTTATTTTTTATTTAAAATATAATTTAATATTTTTACTTAAAAAAGACTCTAAATTATAATTTTTATGAACAATTATTGTTTAACTACATAGCAATTACTTAACAACTACCTAATAACTAATAGTTGTCAGTAACCAAACGAATATAATATAGTTCTTGAAAATAAAAAAATTAATAGTTATATCAAAATTTTTTATCAAATAATCATTTAATTGATAGTTTTTAACTGATTATTATAAATATTTAATAAAATTATTATTATCTGTTAACTGTTAATATATTTAATAATTATTAAGAATCAACATCAATATTTACCCTTTTCTCTTCATTTATAAGTGAGATAGTTGTGCAATTTGAATCACATGATGCCATGACAACTACCTAGTTTGGACAAAACTATTATTCAAATATGATGCTGTATTTATTTTCCATTTATTTTCTAATATATAATATAATTAAGGAATTTAATGGTATGAATAGTTGAGCAAATGGCCTATATATTTCCCAACAAAAAAAAAAAAAAAACATTTATTGAATTGAATTTGAATTATTAGTTTGTTACTATTATAAAAGACTGATGGATATGGTCCCAACTGACAAATGGTCTAAATTTATTTGTATATACTTTATAAATGTTGCCACCTTAAATGAGGTCTCGGTTGCCGCCAGCCCAAAACATCATCACAGTCAAAAGCACCATGGCAGTTATCCACTCGTGGAAACTAAGGATTGCTACCCAGCTTCCTCTGAATATATATATATATATATATATATATTATCTTCTTATTCTCGTATTTCAAGTAATGGGCTAAGTTAAAAGACATATACAACTCTTGCAACCAAATTGCTAAATGAGTTTATTGGTTAGGTTTCTTGTCTCGCAATATGATTGGGCTAATTCCCGACTAATTGAGTTCATATATATTAATGTACTTGATTCATTTAAACACTAATTGTTATAATGAGTTGGGTTTATTTTTTTGATTATGTTATAATTTTAATAGCATCATTAAATTGATAGCCCTGTAATTAAATATATGTTTAATTTTATTAAAAAAAAAAGTCAATACAATAGTTCAAACTTTTGATCAGCTGGGTAAAAAAAATTTATCTATGCTTCTTCAAATTATGATTAAATTCACTACAATTGAATCAATCAACATTTATTTTAATAATATTATAGCCGTTTTAACTGTCGAAAAGACTAAATTCAAATTTTAATTGAAATTAAATTTATTAAAAAAAAAGTTATTATTTGCAAATTTTTTAATCATGATGAAACTACAACTTTGTAGTCCAGTTCCAGTGGATCACCTGAAAAGATAAAACCTTATCTCTGGAAAATCAGCAAATTCTTAGTACTGTTCTATTCTTTTCTAATTATTATTTTTTTATTTGTTTGTTTTTGTTTTTTTTTTATAACAACAATAACATGTAACATCATGCCCATAAATCACAACTATGGTCCAAAGCTAATAGTATCCTGAATTAATTTGTTTGGTAGGAGAGAAAAATGACATCAGATTTTTTATTTTTTGGTGGTGAAAGCAAATTTCTTTAGTAGTCACGAACCCAAATTGTGTTTTAAAAAAGAAACTGAAACAAGAATAGGAGCAGCCCAATTAAACATTGTATATGGGCTAGGAATAAGCCCAATTGGCAAAAGAATATTTTAATGTCAACCAATCAGCCCTTAGCAGTCACTGCCAAGTTATTGCAAGTAAATTTCCAAGAAGCAAAGAAAAGACTTTTTGAAAAAGACTGAAAAAAAGTAAAATCATAAAATAATCCCAAGAAACAAAAATGAAGGGCCAAGATCATTAAAGAAAAACTTTAATCCAGTGGTGCATATCTAAAGTTATTAGGGTTTGATAGTTGATAGCACAATATAAATAAGGCCAAAGGCAAAAATGATATTCACACTCGCAAGGGTCTACTCTACGGCGGTCGCCATTGAAGAGGATATGGAGAGGGAGATTAGGGTTTTCGGAAGGTTATGGGATGGGTGAGTGGAGAAGTTAACTGTAACAAAAAATTAAACTTTATAAATCTTTGGGTTTACTTTGTTATCTTCCCTACTCCACCCATGCCTTAGGTTTCCGATTATTCCTCCCTCTTCTCACTGCCTCTGCTTCTGCTTTTCTACAGCTGTTTGTCAATTCCTCTTTCATGTTTGTTTAATGGGTATGTATTTTAGATCTCTTTATTTTTTCTTATTGTGATTGTGTTTTGCAGGTTTTCTTGATCTTGGACTTTCTTGAAGAAAATTTGTTATAATTTTTTTTTTTGGGTTGATAGTTTAGATTTATTAATCGTTTAATTTAATTATGATTAATTGAATTTAATTGTGATTAATTAAATTTAATTTTGAACAGATGATTTGTAATTTAATTTGTCAATCTCAGCTTATAGGAAAGTTTAAATAAATACTTTTTTATTTTTTTTTTATTTATGGGATATTTGTTGTTGGTGAATGGTTTGAATCTTAGCATCTGTAAACTGGAATAGATTAAATATAAAATATATCTATAAAATATGTAAAATTACTCATTTCTTATTTTTTAATTTTAACAATAATAAATTTCCAAATACGAGCCATGTAAGCAATCCATATAGCTATAGGGTTAAAGGTTAATGTATTCAAGACATCAGGAATATTGCTAATTAAAATGTTATGTAAGATATTCACTTTATTTTGAACCTTAAATATCGTTAAGAAAACTTTTTTAATATTTTCAATTATAAAGTTAATTAAGACCCGCAGTTGACCGGTGGGCTATGTTTTGTTAAATATTAATATTTATTTTTTATCGGTTTTGAAAAAAAAAAAAAAAGTAACACACGAATAAAAAACTTGAACCAAAATGCTACGGACCCTAATCACCTGTCAAAAATACGACGCCGTCAGAATTTGTCTTTGATCGGAAACGACTGAATGAAAACGGGAGGTCGAGCTATAAACGTTAGGTCGTTCAGACGGTACCTTTTGTCGTGAAACTACCGATAATAGGCAAATTGTCGTTTTTCGAAAGCTAGCATATTCATAAAACTCATCGGACTATTAATCTTATCCGTAAAGCCCAAGCCCAGTTGGTTTTATATAAAAACCAATTGATTACTATAGTGGATTTGGGCTTATTTTAGCATATTAGTATTAGTCTCAGTCTCAACTCTCCAAGTTCTGTTTTACCTTGTTTCATAAAATATATGGATTTTTTTAAAAATACCGTAAAAAATAAAATAAAAACTACATATTTATAAATATTTCTTTTAAAATATTATATATTTAAAAATATGATTTATATCAAATATATATTAAAAAATAATGAAAAGAAAAAAAGAAAAAGCTATCTTAAAATTGAAAAAAAAAAAATAATATATTTGTGTAATATTCCAAAAAATATAACATATTTTTATGAATGGACTTTTTGTCAGTTTATGATTAAGCTATGCCTGATTACTTGCCAAAACCACGTGAAATATCATTGTTAATTGATTTTAATTAATTAATAAACCATAAGTATGTGTAATTTCATGTGCCTTCAATTTGGATGGGATGACTACTATAGCCACCCAAATTATTAAATCAATATATATATATATATTTTTAAAACAAAGTAGAAGTGGAAAAGGGCCCCTATTTCCTTTTGACAATTTAACACATGTAATAGCCTCATTTGTTGGTACATTGTTTTAAGGCAATTGATTCCAAGCCCAATGCTGTTGCTTGTTTATCTCAATCTTTTAATATCATTAAATTATTTAGAAGATTATTAAACGAGTCTGCAATCATTCAATATAGAGTAGGGGTGACTAAGCTTTAATTTATAATTTTTTTTTATTTTATCTATTTAAATTTAATTTTTAATTAATTTTTTTTAACTTCACCTCTGATTTAATATAAATGGAAATTTAAAGTAAGTTGATTATTTGACAGTGAGGCGGCTATGAAATATGGTGAATCTTTACAATGAAGAACATCTTTTTGATAAAAATATTTGAGATTGAAGAAAAGAAATTCCGCCAGCTAATCAATTAGCCGGCACACGTGGCAGTTCAAATAAACATAATCTATCACACGTGGGACTGCACAGGACGGTTACGTATAGGATCTCTGGTCCGTTATGAGATTTTTTTTTTTTATCGTGAAGGTTGACTTCACATGGATAATATGTACCCAAGTGATCTCTATTGATGTTCCTTCCGTATGCGGCAACCTACAAGCCGTCCGATATTCGTAACAGTCTGGTCATTTAAGGCAACTTCTATTAATTTCTCTTATTTGGTGGCGTAGATTAAAATTTTAAATTCTAATAATTTGTTTTATAATGTTGCAAAAAAAATAAGAAATTGTTTTATAAAAGTAAAATATATTAAAAAAATTGTTTAGAGCAATGATTTTCTAAAATCTTAATTCATACAATAAATTTATGTACATATGGTCAGATTATTAACGTCATTGTAAAATAACAATAATATTCAAATTTGAAACTTTGAAAATACACGAGGAAAGAGCACGTGGCACACACAATGAGCATATCTGTACAATGTACATACAATCTGATGTGATGTAATGATTCTCAATTTATTTTCTGAAGTTTCATTAAAAATCAAAATAAATTAATAAAAAATTTTAATATTATAAATTATATATAATTTTTTAAAACTAATTAAAAATTTATATAATTTTTTTAAAAGTTAATTAAAAATTTACATTTAATTTTAATATTATTAATTATATATAATTTTTTAAAAAAATTAATTAAAATATTTACATGTATATATTTAAAAATTTTGGGATACCGAGGCTGCCCCTAACCCTCCTAATTTCGCCCCTGTTTCCTACGCAAAAGCCTTTTCCTTTATCCTTTCCCATGCTAAGGAAAAGAAACCGCGTATGTTATACGTGTGACAGCCAAGTCATCATATTACACGTGGCATATTCAAGTGAAAGTTCTATATATACCCAACTCCATAGAAGGAATTGGATAAGTGTCTCTCACAGTTACCTAACCGGTAGAAGGAAAGTTTTAATTTTATCTGTGAAGAAGAAGTGAAAATGGCAGATGAACATGAAGGCAAATCTAATTGCTTAGATATCCTGTTGGCTATTATTTTGCCTCCTCTTGGTGTCTTCCTTAAGTTTGGTTGCAAGGTATATATAATTGCTTAATTTCTATGATTATTATGTCATAAAATTTTATAATTTGGTTGTGGTGGTGATGTAGGCGGAGTTTTGGATCTGTTTGCTTCTTACCATCTTGGGGTACATTCCTGGCATCATCTATGCAGTCTATGCTATCACCAAGTGATCTTCAACTTTACGTAAGCACCCTTTAATCTCAGTTACTTAGAAAATTTTTAGTTTATGGATTTCAGTTTGTAAAAACTGATTCGTCATATTACTAACAATAAATTTTAAAAGATCATTGTTTTTTTTTTCGCACATTCATATGATTATTTTAAAATTAATTGGTTGAAGGTTGATTATTATATGGTTGAATTCAATCTTTATTTATTTATTATAATATGGTACCATCAGTTAACACTGGATATGTATCCAATACTTATAAATTAATTAAATTATTACTATTTTAATTTTAATTTTCATTATCAATAATTATAGATATGTTTATGGGGATTGAAAATGATGCTTTACCAAACAGATAATATTGTCTTTATTTTTCTACTAGACAAAGGTGTCTGGGGTCCTCATTCCTCACTGACATGACCAGCACTTGTTATTTAGTCTAAAGTTGTGATTATGATAAGTTAATACTTAATTAGCAAGTTATTTATATATTTTTAACTGTTTAAGGACTCTTAATTTATTTTTCCTTTGATTTTTTATTTTGGACAGGTGCAATGCAAAGCTTTATACCATTTGATTTGATGGAGAATTCTGTTTTGGTGTAGTCAGGTGTATTATTCTTGTGTGTCTGTATCTTTTCCTTTTTGGGTTTGTAAATTTTAAGATTTCCTTTTTTTTTCATGTATTAAATTTGCTGTAATTAAAAAGAGCCGTTGAGTTGGGTGAGTTTGTTAGTAGAAACAATGGCTGCTCAGTTATCATGTTAATTAGTATCTCTTTGAACTTGAAATTTCTTTTAAATTAATGTGATTGTATTATTATCGTCTACCTGATTGTAATTTGATAGTTTTCATCAATGAATATTTAGTTCAGTTTGTTTTCAAGGTTGTGGTATTGCAACTCCAAATTTTCATCCGATGACATGATATAGTTCCTATTTTAGAATTTTTGAAACATATTATTATGAAGCAAAAACAACACAACCTACAAAAATGATTTTGAGGAATCCGAATCTATACAGCTTGAACAATTAGAAAGGCATTAGCAATTAGCAATTTGATGGAATTTCACAGTTGTTGAGAGTCCCAAATTCAAAAGTGAAATTGCTTTCTAAGTAGAGAAAGATGGCTTTACAAAAAAAATAAAAAAAATGCTATACATCCCCACATAAAAGAATCTTTATTCTTGTTTTTAAATCAATCTTGGGCTCTAGGCCTAAAGGCATTTTGCATATATTTGTCCACTAATCTAAGACTGCTCCCACAAAAATGATACCAATCCACTTGTATATTAGCCAAGGAAAAATTGCTTCTCTTATATTCATAATAGGCTGTCCTAGAATGTCAATGGGTTCTTTTATTGGCATCATGTGATAAGTGACAAGATATTATCCTTGGACATCTTCTCAAGGACAATTTTGGAGGATAAGACATTCTTGCTTGATAACAATTTCTTATTGATCATAAACTCTTGCCAGATAACTTTGCTCACCCTCCCAAAAACAGCCAAAACAACAGTCCTAAAAATTCACTGTGGGGTTTTATTAAATCTTATTATAATGAATAACACTCTATCTTGTGGTGTTTAACATGGGTACGCAAATGTATTAAACAAAAGTCCTTCCTTAATACACCTTCCAACCTAAAATAGAAAATGAAAAATTAACTATCCAACTAGACAAGTACAGACACAAACGGAAAAACTCAAAAAGGTCCATATCCTGACAATATTGAATGTGACAGAATAACTGTTAAAAGAACAAGAACTTTAAAAAACTTAAAGTTGATATTTCTATGGTTCATCAGAAATATACCAGCAAGAAACAACTTACAACAACAAAGAAAAGGCCACCGGACAAAAATTTTTTTTAGAACAGTACTAGATTCCTCATCCTTTGAACTGCCATTTTCTCCTGCACATGGGACAATGCGCTTGAGAAGTCTGTGAAGTCACCCATTTCAAGATGCAGTGAAGATGGAAAGCATGGTTGCATACACCCCAAACTACAAAAAATAAAATAAAAAAGATTCAACAGTGATGACTATTTGTAACAATGGCAACCTCTTGTCATAATAATGCAAGAATTCAAACTTTTCTCCCAATATGTCCTGTCAAAACCAAATACAATACATGAGTACATCTTCAGAATACAAAAATTAAAAAACAAAACAAAACAAAAGAATCTCACCAACTAATTGAAAAGTAGACTACCAAATCCAAGAATTTGATTCTGACTTGTGAACAAACAAATCCAAAAATGGTAAACGATGTAACATCATCTTGCCGACAGCGGTCCAATATACAAAGTTTGAAGACACTGGTGGTGATTTGAACGTGAAAACATAGTAAAAAATAAAAAATAAAAAATAAAAAATCTATGGATAATTGTTAAACACAAAATTTCCCTTCCCCATTTTCCACGCATTAAAAAACACACAAAAGGCATCCTAACAATTTAAATTACATCAAGTAAAATATGTCATTTGACATTTGAGCAAGGCAAGTTCACATGACAGGAGGCACAGAAGCATTGCTTGTCTTTAATAAACTGTAACTTTCTTGCATTGAAATAATTAAATTATGAATAATTTTGGTAAAACATGAAATGTTATTGATAACTTCCCCAGGAAATTGGTATATTCTCATATCAACTTTATAAAAAAAAAGGATAAAAAATAATACAAGCACTAAAACATTCAAATTCTGAAGATGAGGCTCAGTTTTATATATATAATTTGTTTTCACACAAAAAGCAATGGAGTAGGCTTCCCCTGATGTTGATGTACTCTTAATAAGACAAGGCCCCCACATACTTGTCCACAGTAAATTTTGAAAGAGGGAAAACTTCAAATCTGAGTACTGAAATCTTGATGAATCCCTGCTCTTTATACTCATAGTACGTGACAAAAATGTGTTTCCCACAGTGTATTCTCACACAAAACACCTAGTTGTAGCACAATGATGGACCATGTGCTTCAAAGCCACTCAAAGGTTCTTGTTTGAGTCTAGTACTAGAAATGATTGGAAGTATTTCGAAGTGTAATTAGATAAGAGTTTAAGAAGAAATAATTAGACCTATGGACTCTTCATTATTACAAAATTTCAGTTCAGTTTTCACTCTTCAAGTACCAATATGGTGCTTAACAGTGCTATCAAAGCCCAAATAATAGTTCACGTACAAAAGTTAATAAAGGAAAAAAAAAAGGACTGAAATGAGATGGACTCAGACTGCAGTAGAACATTTGAAAACCACAGGCAGATGCAGAATCAAATTTAAGAAACTCCTCAATAACGAAAATTCACAAAAGGCAAATTACTTGTGCAAAATGGGAAATGATAGAAACTTGTTAGGGATGAGTCAAGAAACCAAGTCAGCAACTTACTTAATGGGCAATCATCTCCAGGGAGTTTACAATCGGGACAACAGCCATCAAAGGCCATCCTACAAATCCCACATGTTTCATCTTGAGCATCCCAAGTCCATGAAGCAACAGCCTGCCACCTATAATTCACCCAGGGGATGAGAGTTACAGCTTCCCACCAAAGTAAAGAAAATACAAACTCAAATTATGCCAATATCCCTAGTGGGAGATTTAAAGCTAGAGGAAAAGGTCAGGAAGTCTTCAAAACATAACAAGCATCATCTTACCCAAACATTAAAAATTCTACATGTTCAAGTTTACACATTAACCCATGCATCAGATGTTTATTTTCACAACACTCGAAACAAAACAGACACACAAAAGGTAAAGAGAACATACTCTGTTTAGAAGCCATGGTGGAAAATCAGAAAGAAGATGGGTCAAGAGAAAACTGTTTCCTTGAGAAAACTTACAATGCCATACTGTGTGAACAAACGAATTCAAATTCATATCTAAACATTGAAAAACCAACAAAACAGATTTATCTCACAGCAGCTGGATCAGTCCCTACATTATGAAATGGCAAATGACATACCCATAGTCATGGTAAAAAAAATACCAGATATTGAATTAGAATTACCGAAGATTCGAGCCCATCGCAGTATGCCAGTATCTATCAAACTTGATGCATATAATTCACCAAAACCCAATTTACCTCAACCCACGTCAAGAACTAAAAAATGAAGATAATAAAAAGCATTAACTTTCAGAAATCGAAATCAAAACAATAATACTAAAAACTAAAACTAGTGATGAAAACAGAAACAGCACCATATTTATGAGAAGGATACGCAAGACCTTGACTTTCATTGTCTCGCCCCCTGCACACAACAACAAATGTACTTGAGAAAATGAATCTTATAAAGAAAACACACTCAAATAACAAAAAAATTCTCAGTAATGAAATGGGCATAGATCCTTATTGCACAAAAGAGAGAAACCAAGATTATGAAAAAGGCATGCTTTCTTATCTATTCAAGAAAAGCAAAACCAATTGCACGAAATCTGAGAAACCCACCTCTGATTTTTTGTTTGGCAGCTGGAAGAAGATGATCCACAGGAATTTGGGACTCAAAAGATGAGGGTTTTGGTTATTTTGGGGTTTTATTCCTTCTCTATGGCTTGCTTAGTTGCTTTACTGATTGGACTTGGACCTAACAATCAAAGGGGCAATTTGTTTGTCCATGAACTTTTAGTATGGGCTGGATTGATTAGTAAGAACTGCAAATGAAAACAAAAGAGAACCCAAAATCTTGGTCCTGCTGTAAAATAAGGACCAATGTAAAAAAAATTATTGCCCTTTGTTAAACTAAAAGAATTGGCAATGGGTTTTTCATCCCTCTCCAATATTGGCACCTATTGATTCATTTTTTTTTTATTTTGTACTTTTGTCAATGTAGCGTCAGTAGGATGTTCAAACTTGAGATATTATAATTTTAGAGATAGCTCCAATAATATTAGGCTAAATTTTATCGACATTAATTAATTTATCTCATATATCTATAAAATATTAATTATTTTCTTTCTTAATAGATAAATCATGATCGTACTGATAAAAATAAATATATTTCTACATTGGAATAATTTTTTTTATTAAAGTTATCATTAAATTATATGACAAATTAATATTATAAATAATAAAGATACCGATAAATAATATTCATATATTTATTAATTAAAGAGAGCTAATAATAACTTATTACCACAGAAAAATGACTTTAATGTGTTATATTCCCAAAATAAAAATGTTTATAACAGTGCCAAAAATTTAATCACCCCAATAGGCAATAAGGTTTAGATTTTGCTGTCCTTTTAACTAACACATAACTTGGCTAGCCAAAAATAGCATAGCACACAAAAACCATTCAATATATGAATAAGCAACCGTCAAGCATTTTGTATAAAATTTATAATTATGGTTTTACCCTTTGGATTCTATTCCTCAAATAAACCTAATCTTTATCAAATGTGTATTCAATCTCAAGGACAAAAAAAATCTACTAAATGTGAAACGGACCAAATATAATTAATTCTTACCAACTCATTATTATTTTTTATTTTTTGGAGATGAACTCACCATATTTATATAAATGGACAGACAACGTTAATATTCCAAATCCCAGATTTTATCCTATCCTAAATTAAATACCATGTCATAATTGCCTTTGATTTGAGCACCTCATTCAAACCAATAAATTGACCATATTGCCCCTCTCAAATCACTATTTATTTTATTTAATTAAGATTCCGTTTGATTTAACTAACTGTTACTGATAATTAGAAGTTAGTACCTGTTATCTAATAACTGATTATTATAAATATTTAATAAAATTATTATTAGTTATTAGCTATTACTAAGTTTAATAACAACTAAGGATAAAAATTAATATTTATTTTTTTATTTAAATATTATTTTTAGATAATAATTTAGTTTTTTTAATTAAAAAAATGAGTTTTTTCAAAAAAAATTATATTTAAAATTTTTACAAACAACCGCTATTTGATTATTTAATAGCTACCTAACGTATAACAGTTGTTAGTAACTAAACACTATGATACAATTATTAAGAATAAAAAAAGCTAACAATCACATAAAAATTTTTTTACCAAACACTCACTAAAGATCTTGATAATAATTTTATAGCCCATATTAAATTATTTGCATCTAAAAAAGTAATTTATAAATATATACCTCGATTATGACAATTAATAATTTTATAAATATAAAAGTATAAGAATATAATTATATATTTACATGTAATTTTTTTTAACAATATAATTTAATAATTTTTATATACACGGATTATGAGAATTAAGAATTTTATAAATATAGATGTTAATATGAGAATTTAAAAATGTGCTCTTATATTTGCATGATTTTTTTTTAATAATATAATTCATTAATTTTTTTAAAATGATTATATGGTATTTGAAGGGGTGCCCCGTATATGATTCCATATTAGGTAATTAAACTCATTAATATCACCAACCAAGAATTAACAAATCCATGATCCTATGGTATTAACGAGGGCATCTCTTTAACCTTATATATAGCATAGATCCTATAAGGGAAAAGAACACCAGCAAGGCTCTAAACTTCCATATTTTTGCCCTTCCTTTGCTTTCTTGCCTACCGCCAACCATGACTAGAAAGAAGGTGAAACTTGCATACATCACTAATGATTCTTCAAGAAAAGCAACCTTCAAGAAAAGGAAGAAAGGGCTACTGAAGAAGGTGAGCGAGCTAAGTACCCTATGCGGTATTGATGCTTGCGCTATAATTTATAGCCCTTATGATTCTCAACCTGAGGTTTGGCCCTCTCCTTTAGGGGTCCAAAGAGTACTGTCTCAATTCAAAAACATGCCTGAGATGGAACAAAGCAAGAAAATGGTCAATCAAGATAGTTTTCTCAAGCAAAGAATCACCAAAGCAAATGATCATCTCAAGAAACAAAGAAAAGATAATAGAGAGAAGGAGGTGACTCAGGTTATGTTCCAAGGATTAATTGGAAGGACTGCTCTTACCAACTTGAACATGATGGATTTGAATGATCTTGGATGGTTAATAGATCAAAATTTGAAGGAACTTTACAAGAAGATTGAGAAAGATAATGAAGATCTGCAGGCTAATAATATTAATTCCCTCGTTGCACCACCACCACCCCTACCACCAACTCCTCCACCACCATCTACTGGAGAGGTTGCACCACCCATCGTAGAGAGTCAGAATTTTGAGGTGATGAACAATATGGACGCCATGCAAAGGCAACAATGGATGATGGATTGGATTAACCCACAAGAAAATATGGGGTTTGGTGGGGATAATGACATGATGTTTCCTTTTGGGGATAGCAATATTCACAATAATGGTCTTTGGTCCAGTGCTTTTTTCCCATGAGAGGGAGATTATTATCATTATATATTATTGTTATTAGGGTTTGTGTGTCTCTAATGTTCTGAGAGATTTGTGTTTGGAGCATTTGGTCATGTTACTGGACCACAATAGCATTATTTTATATATATGCTTTCTCCTTTCTGAAACTCTGTTGTAACTAAAACCTTGATGACTGAATCAAGATTATATGTTCATGATATATATACACATTTTGAATGTATTATCTATGGTTTTTAAGGGTTTCAGATGAGTGTTTTTTTTTTTTTATTTCACCTGTTAATATATTATACTTTTTATGTATATTTTTACTTGTATAATTTAAATATATTTTCATTAGTGACGAGACGACTTTTAAAAATTCATATTTTCGATAAATAATCTTAAAAGTAAATTATATTTACATTAAAATGGAAGATATAGATATCAAGAGTATATTTGCGAAATTTTTTATATGAAAGTACACATATTTATGTGTGTTTTTATTTATGCTATTTTGAAGATATTTCCATTTACAAGGAAATATCAAAATAACCACTCATATATTTTCAATAAAAGATTTTCAAATTTAAATCTTATTATGTTAAAGTAGAAGATACATATCTAGAGCATTTTCATAAAACTTCAATTCGATGATCGTACTTGAATTATAGTATAAAAAATCATGGATTCAAACCACACTGATTTTATATCTATTAAAAGAAAAATCTTCAATAAATGGGGTTTGATATAAAGAATCACATTCTTTTCTATATTATAATTAATTACATTAATGCTATACATATAATTTGTCAATCCAGGAGGATCTTTTAACATATGCATACAGTAACCTGTATAATCCAATTTACAATTGCCTTCTTCAATTAGTTGTTGTTGATTATTGAAATACTTATTTGCAGGTTCAATGAATGTGAATAAGGCCCTTTGTAAGAGTACATTCACATATGCAAATGGAAAATTATTGGATGTACTGGCTGAATTACACTTACTCATTTGTGTGAATGATGGTATATTACACTCGTATACTGAATAATCTGTTCATGTAAAAATATGACACATTAATATTAATTAGGGAACTTATATATATATATATATATATATATATATATATATATATATATAAAGATTAGGCAACCTTTTTTTTCTTTTGAGGGAGAGGATTAGGCAACTTCATATACAATAGGATTAATTACCATTTAGTTTTTGAATTTATTGAAATTAACGAAATAATTTTTACATTTTGAGAAACTCACTATTTAGTCATTGTATTTTGATTTTTTGAATGAATTGGGTAGAATGACCAAAATGTCTTTCACTTTCAAGATCACTTCGTTAATTTTGATAAATTTCAATAATTAAATAGTAATAATTTTAAACTTCCGATTATTTAATAAAAAAATTTAACTTTATTTTTTATAGAAATTTTTTATAGTTATGGATTTATATATAAAGAGAATCAGAGAGATGAATTATGAGTTTTATTTTAAGATAAAGCCTCTAATTTAAAATAAAATTAAAGAATGATATTTTAGATATTAAAAGTTTTTTTCTTTTTATCTTTAATTTTCTAACGAATTTATAAAAAAATTAGACTAAAAGACCAATTTATATAACGGAACCAAAATACAATAACTAAATAATAAATTTCTCAAAATACAGAAATTATTTTATTAATTTCGATAAATCTTAAAAATTAAATAATAATTAACCGTATACATTATAGTGGGGGCATTTCAATACAAGGACAGTATTCATCCAGCTATAAGACTATATATTGAGATATCTCAGAGTTATGTCTCCTATATTACTAAATATAATTTTAGACAATATGGTAACCTTGTAATAAAGTACATTCTCTTAATTTTCCGAGTTATACGATTCTTACCAATATTAATTTATATATATATATATATATATATATGAGATGACGGGATATAGATTTTTATTTTTATCTACGTAAAACACTCAAAAATTTAGTATAATAATAATTTAGTTTTTAATTTCATAAATAAATTATAGTTCGAGTCTAAAGACTCAAAAAATGACATTGCCATTATTAAGAAATTAGCTAGGCAGGCAGTTAATGTAATGGGTATATCATTATATCTCTAAGGTGATTAAGATTAATCACTTTGCCTAAAAAACGGACATACACAATGAGGCACATGTCTCTTTGAATTTTGAAAATTCTTTAAATAATTTTTTTTTTTAATATTTGACTTAATTACTTTCATTTCTTAATTGTATTTGTCCATTTATTTGCATAAATGATTTTAAATTATTTTAATTATAAAGCTGATATTTTTTCTCTGCTAATAATTAGATTTTTTAGCAATTATTAGTTTTAGTGTGTATTATTTCCTTGAAATCACTTTATGCTGTTATGTAATTGTCGAGTTTTTCATTTTATTTCTATTAATATCTATCATATATTAATTACTAATGTATTTCTCTTATTATAATTATTGTAGATTTACATATTAATAATTTTTTTTAACCTCTTAACACATTTTGAAACATAATTGAATGGTAATTAATGAATACTTCTAATTTTAACACTAGCTTTACTTAGTTCGAAACAGTATAAAATTATAAAAAATTCTCCTTGCAAATAATTGTCCACTCCTTCCATTAATTTCTGTGTTGGTCCTGTTTTGCCTTGATTATGCATGATGATTAGGCACTTAGGGCATGTAACAATTAATGCCACTTTTAACTATTGAGTGCTCCAGGCAACAATTAACAATATATATATATATATAACAAAAGCTTTTGAACCCAAATTGATTAAGAAACAATCTAAAACTACTGTTCATAAAAATCTCCTCACAAAGAACACTTTGCAGTCAAAATTGTCTCATTTGATGAATTTGATTCTTATAGACTAAACCTATCTATATATGACTTATATATACCACTGAAATTTGCATGCACAAAAAAGAATACTTTATTTATATATAATTTCTATTAATGATAATGACATTATAACAATCTACTAAAGACTGCTCATTCTACTTTCTCAGATGTTAATCAGTTTTTAATTAATATTACTTAATTAGTGTTATTATTAATTAAATATATGAGCATAAGTAAATGGAATTTTTTCAAAAGATGTTGCTGTGAAAAATCTCCTTGATGTATATGCAAGGTTGTGACTTTCTCATTCTCTGTCAACATTACTGTTTGAAAGTATATATACAATATGCTTTTTGGAAAATCAATAGAGAGACTTGAAGTTTAGCTTTAGAATATAACCAAATTAACAATTATTATATACGATGCTTGATTTGAGGGATTTAAACGAGAAATTTCAAAAAATTTATGCATAATATTAAAATTCATTATTTAATTAATAAAAAAATAATCAAAATTTATGAATTATCTAAACTTTATCAACCACTGCAATATTTCATTTTTAGAATTTTTGAAATTTCACATAAGAAATAAAATTTTAAAAAATCTCTCATTTTAATAAACGAAAGATTTTATAAATTATTTTTATATTACAAAAATATTATTAAAATTCATAAATTTCATTTTTATTTTAAACAAATGAAATTTTATAAATTTCAAAATTTTCAAGCGAAACCTAATCATAAACTTTTTACTAACAACCATTAGTTATGTATGTATCACCAGTGTATATATATATATATATATATATACTTAATTAGCTGGTAACCAAAGATATTTTTCTCATTCTAGAAGTTAAAAAGAATAATCAAGAATCTGAAAGTTATTTTAATTGCTCTATGAAATAATATACATTATAGTAACGCATGCAAATTTTAAATGTATCTATGTAGAGATAAATATCTAATCCTGAAAATAGATATATAAATTAGTTATAAAAAAATCCTTGCTTTTTAGAATTTTCCTAAAGCAAACTAAAATTAGACGTAATTAATCGTGATAACATAAAAGATTGAGATATCTCTCTCAAAATTTTAAGACAATGGATACATAAATCTTTCTCACTTGTATATTTTTTCTTAATATCTTTTTTTTTCTAATGTAATATTTTACCCACACTTGAAAATCTAACAATTTTCTTCTTAAATATGAACTTTTATATTGAATTTAGACTATTTAAATATATAAAATAAAAAATATTAATACTCTATCAAGTGCACACTGAAAATTTCCTTACTCTTTATGTGAAGGTTGCAATTCACTGAATCTGAACACCACACCATTTTCATCTTATTAGATTTGAACATCATACCATATTTATCCTTACTGAGTTATCGACTTTAATATTATATATTGGGCTTTAATATTATATATTGGGATCGAAAAATTCATTTAATTGAGAGATTTATTTATATATCTTAATGAATGATACATTCGTAAATCAAATATCACGCTCTAACTTAAAATTTTAAATTAATAAATTTATGAATTATTATCATTTATGTATTTCTTTTTAATTTATTATTTTTCTAATGTGAGATTCTAAACACATTTAAAAACCTAACAATATTAAATTTTAACCTGAGAAAAGTGACATTATAGTGGAGTATAAAAGGAAAATTTTAGAAGGTTTATAATGTTCAGTTGTTTTAGGAGGCACATGGACATGGTAGAACCAATCAAAAGAGACTAACATAGGGATCTTAAAAAGAATCATTCAACTTTTTTACTAATTTAGATGGTCACCATTACTTAAAGCTTTTCACAAAAGCCAAACAACTCTCATTCTATTACCTTTTAGCCTGGCATCAATAATGTCTATTGTTTCACTTTTCTTTTCTTTTATTTTTTGGGTTCTTGGATCCTAATTAAAAAAAAAAAAAAAAGAAAAGACAAGTGAAGGTATGAAATGCCCAAATTTTGCTAATCTTAGTAAATAATAATGTATTATTTTCTTTTCTTTCTTGTTTTAATTTTTTTGTCACTTCTTCATAATAAATTATTATTATATATAATTTATTTAGTTGGAGATATTTTCACGGCAGTGTATATATATAGTAATGAAAGAAATCAAAAGAGAAATGAATATATAAATTTGTTTGATGAACAATGAATCATCAACAAATCAAAACAAGTAGGCTAATAAAGCATTTTAAATTTGAACCAACATAATTGGAAATTACAGCTAATATTATACTTTGTAAAGAATAATTTACTAATAAGTCATGATTCTCTTAATTAATTAGGACCTTAAAATATATTAGTGAAGTTAATTAGAATTTGAGATTCTGTAGTATATATATATAATATGCTTGATGATGGCTGATACATTTCTGTTATATGAATGAATATAATTTGTACTTGATGAGAATATATATATATATTATTGAGGATGTTTCAAAAATAATTAACCCTCGCCAATCCTTTTCTGTCAGTCCAATTCGATTTTAAGGAAAACTTTATTCATATTATTATTATTTTTTTTAAATTATTCTTATAACACTAATGTCTGTTTTAAAAAATTACATTTCGCTTCAATTGGATGTTTAATCACATCAGGGTTTCTACTATTCTATAGTTTTATTTATGAATTTTCCAAATCAATGGAGCCATTTAAATTGGTTTTTGCTACGCTGGGTGAAGAAATAAGAAAAAGTATTTTTATAGTATTAAGAGAAGATAGTTTTTTTTTTCTTATTTATTGATTAGGGTCATAAATATTTAGAAATATAGGAGTGCACTCATAGCAAATCCTTAATGGAAAGAAATTTACCCATAATAAACGTTAAGTTAACTTGAAAATATATTAAATTGATTAATACATGTTTTCTAATCATATTAAGTGTATGAGTTAAAAAAGAAGTAAATTAATACAGCCTAAATTCTCTTTTTTATTTTCTATTATTCTCTTTTTATGTATTATATTATTTTTTTATATATATATTTTGACAGTCAACATTTTTTCATAAATAACGTGATGCTTAAAAATGAATATAAAATACGAGATGAGACACATAATAAAATTAATGATTTAAACTAAAATTATTATTTTTGGCAAGAATAGTGATTAATATTAAATTAAAATTTGATGGCCAACTTGATACAAATTGAAGACAAGTGAATAAATTGAGTGTCCATGGAAGTAAATTACAAAGTTTTTCAGGGTAAAGGGAGAAAAAAAAGGTAGTATAAAGGGAAAAAGGGAGTGAAAGATTGAGAAAGAAGAGAGGTAGCATGTACAATAATGTGTTCTGAATAAACCACAACCCCTCTTCTTGGAGATGTGTTAGATTCCAAATTAGAAATCACAATAATAATGTTTACTATACCCTCTTTCAAGCAGCATCTTTCCTATTACAAGAGCAACCATGCGACAGAAATGACAAGATTGTTCATAATTAATATCAAGCATTGAAGCGCCATTAGTGGTAGTAAGAGAGTCAAAATTACGTACCTATGAATTATTCAAACTCTACTTTATAATATTCTAAATTTATTTTATTTAGGTTTCAAAACAACTATGAGTGGTTACAGATTAATGAGTTTGTATTGAATTGATCAACCAATTATAATTAAGTATTTGATAATTTAACAATTAGTATTATATTATTGATTGTGAAATAATAAATAAGGAGATATATATTTTATATAAATTTTTAATCTAAAATTTAAAATTTTTCGGTTCAAAAATTTAGTTTTCAATCATAAATTTAAAATTTTATCGATTAAAAATATAACTGCTAATTATTTTTTACTCGTACCGAATGCTTTTTATTTATACTAATTATCAATAAGCTTTGAAATTCAAATAAATGATAATTAATTTAATTTGAAATCAAGTAGTTCAAATAATAAAATGAGATAATTTCAAACATTGTAACAATTAATTTGTACCTCTCAAATTTAATTGAATAGTTAATATGATTCAATGGTTGCAAGCAACTACGAATTGTTAGAAATTAATGAGTTGTTTTGAGTAATTGATGATAATCAACTAATTATAAGTGTTTAATAATTTATTGGCTAATATTATATTATTGATTATGAATTTATTGGTTAATAATATATTATTGATTGTGAAATAATAAACAAAGACTTTTTTATATATATTATATCTGATAAATTCTATTTATTATATATAATTAATGTTTTAGTATCACATAATTTTATATTATTTTTATGATTTTGAATTATTTTGTAAATTGGCTATATATATATATAAGTTTAATGGTCTTTTACTTTTATAAATGTAAATTCTGAGTCCAAAAGTTAAAATTAGTTTCAGTCATAAAAATAACTAATAATTTGATTCAAAAATTAATTTTCAATCATAAATTTCAAATTTTATTGATTGAAAAACACAAATTATTTTTTATCTTATGATTTTTTTTTTTATATATATTAATTAATCAATAATTCTTGAAAGCCAAATAGTTAAATAAATCTTGATTTTGATAGAGTTGAACTCGAAATGGAATAGTTTGAATAACGAATTGAACTGAATCTAAGCATTGTAATAATTGATTCATGCATTTCTAGAGTCTAATTAAATAGTTATTTTTAATATATTATTATCATTAAATTAAAATAGTTAGAATTCAGTCAAGTCCGATACTGGAGAACCAATTATGTTGATTTGTACTATTCAGGTCCCTCTGCTAATCTACTATTGATTCTACTATTATATTAAGTTCTAAAATTTAATAAAGTTGAGTTAAGTTCAGTACTGAAGCTAAAAGGCATGTTATACAGTGAGGGATGAGCATATGCCATCAATTCAAGTTTTTTCATTCTTTAATTTGACCATTTGTACAGTTTCTCCAATATATATCTTTGCTCTGTTTCTGATAACTAAGTATATATTAACAGTGTATATGTATACACTTTGTGTTTTGCTCATGTATATTACAGTTTGTTACAGTGCAAGATTCTTTCTCAAGTACTTGAATCAGTCCTTGCTCCTTTAGAACTCAAAAATGATACCTTCAAAGCCCAAATTAGTCATGGAAATACTCGTACAATTCAAGAAAATTAAATTAAACATTCATAAATATGAATCTTGAACAGAGGAACTAAGAACAGAACATAATTTTTTTGAAAGAAGAAAAAAAGAGATCTTGATATTACTGTTTTATTGAATTAGGATTCACAAACTAACTACTTACAACATCATTAAACAAATAACATATATGAACACATAGGAAACAGAGGAAGAAGAAGAAAGAGAAATTTTTTGATATAATTAAGCCTTTGCAGCAGGCTGATAAATTTGGCGGTCAGATTCAGAAATTCGAGTTGCATGAAAATGAGCAATGAAATCAGAGGTTTTTGTATCAATCCGAGGATCAGCAACCCTCCATGGACCTCTTCCATCTTCATCACTGGGAAATACTCTTCTTGCATTTGAAACGTCGTCGTAGCTATCATCTACACGTCGAGGCCTACGAGACTTGAAGATGCTAAAAAAAGAAGAAGATTTCTTGGTTTGCCTGTTGTTGCCACCCATAATTGATGTATTTATTGCTTAAAATTTCTCAGAATTTTTAAGTAATAGTAGCTCTCTCAAAGTGTGTGTTGAAATGTCTGAGTGAGTTTGTTTAGAATGAAAAGCAAAGCTCTATTGCATTATATAGTGGAGATTTGAGGGCTATTATTAGAATTTTTGATATGTAGGTGGAGAATCTTGAGAAATGAGAATTCAATGGTGAAGATGAAACTATAAAAAAGGCTCTAAGGAATTAAGAAAATAGTGTTAGGTAAAAGTTTAGGCAAAAGCACATGCATTGTTGGTTATTGACCTTATCAAGCATTTGTTATTTGTCGTCAATTTCTTCATAATCAACTTTTTAACTCTTTCCATGCACTTGCTTTTGTTTTTAGTGTTCTGGCATTTGGGTTGTTCAGTGCCCAATTGTTGGTTCCTTCTAGCAATTTTTATTTTTTTAATTTCTTAGTTTCCGATAAATTATTGACCCATATCTTCACTATCTTTTCAATGATTTTATTTCATTTATATTAATTTTTGTAATTTTAATTTATTATTATTGAAAAAAAAAAGAAAAAAGAAAAAGAGCATATTATTGAATTATTAATCCAATATTAATATATTTATTTGATTTGCAATTCTAGTAAGCCTTCCAAATTTTCAATTATTTTTTTTTTATTTGCTTTTTACCCTTTCAGCTGCATTTCTTTTCCTTTTCAAATTAATAAGGTGGTGCTTATAATACTATTTGACAATTAAAATTAAAATTTTTAACGTTTAAATTATTTGGTGACATATATTTTTAAAATTTTAATTAAGCTAAAAATCACTTAAAATGATAAGCCAAAATTTTTTAACTTAAAATACGAACTAAATATAATAAATAATTAAATTTTTAAATTTTTTTATAATTTAAAAATTTTATGACTTATTTTATTAAATATTTAAATTTTCAATTCTATCAAACACCACATAAATCTCTTTTTTTTTTTATAAAATATTTATTTATTTTTACAATATACATGGATGAATCTTTATAGGGTCATTAAAGTGCCATGACTCTCAAAGTTTAAAAATTATAATATATCATGTATTTAATTTCTTTTAAAATTAGTATTACATATTAATTTTGTGGTTTTAGTATTGATATTATGATGGTTTATAAAATATTATGAGATATATTTTTGAATTTTAAAAATTTTTCTTTTGTTGTTTGTCTACTTTGCAAACAAAATTTCATTATATTATATTGTATTATTTTTAATTTGCTTTTAAATAAATTTTCTTTTAAAAATATATATTTTTTAATAATTTAATATCAATAAGCTAATAATTTATAGCGTTATCATGAATTATATTTTTAAAATATTAGTTTTAGCTTACTTTAAAAAAATAACAACAAATGTAATTTCATTATATTTTTTTAATTTGCTTTTAATATATATATAGCTTGTTATTAATTGCCTAAAAATCTATAGTATTATTGAATATATAAATATTTTTTATGTTATTCTTTTTTCTATATATTAATACAAAATATCTATAAATTAAAAAAATTATATTGAAAAATAATTCACGTGCAAGTCACATGTTCCAAAAAAATAGTATGTGTGTGGGTTGAGAAATTAAAATAATTGGTGAAAATTAATATTACTATATAATAATTTTATAACTCAATTAACTTATTGTCTTTATTCGTTAAATACTTTATATATAAAATAAGTTAATGCTAAAAAATCTAAAATAATTTAAATAAACATATTTTAATGATGAATTAGTTACTAATCTCATAGGCATTATTGTAGAATTTACTTACATGAGGAATAAAATCAAGTTCAAATTAAGCAATCGAACTGCAATTTAAAAATGAGTTTTTTTTTTTTTTTTTTTTTTTAAATTTGGGTTAGGTTTTGGATTAGCGTGTCTCTCACGAAGTTTATATATATATATAAATTAATTGCTAGATTCTAATTATGATTTTGACATTAAAATCCTATAACACGTTTTATCTGTGATTTAGTTATTAATGGATGAACAGTTAAACATGAATTTATTTATATAGAGTTTTGTTTCCCAATCCTAATTAAAAGAATATAAACTCCAAAGCAAGGATTAATTATTAAATCAAAAGGCCATTAAAAAAAATCAAAAGAATGTAGAAAAAGTGGTCAAAAGTTATAGCCAAAGATTTCTTTTTTGAATATATGGTTCATGAACTAGTTGATGTATAAGATTTAGGGTTTTTATTAATTATAAAAACAAAAGATGCTTCCCCTTTCCTTGCAAGATAGTTTCTCTTCAATCACACACATATAATTTTACTAGTCGTGATTGACTATATAAATAAATAATTTTTTAAATTTTATATTAATTATAAATAATAAATTAATAAGTTATTGTTAAAACTATAATTTGATTATTCATAAAAAAATTGGTTATATTTTACTAATATTATTTGTAAATATAAATTACAATAATTTTTAGCCAATATTAAACAAATTATTATATAAGTTAATTTCCCTAAAAAAATAATCATTATAAGTTTAGATCTAATTATTTTAATGAAATTGAGCAATATTAACTTTTTCATCATATTAATTAATCAAAATATAAAATATTAATTGAATATAAAATTATTTCATGAATTATATTATTTTATTCTTGTGGTTATACATATAATACTTATGCGTGTGTAATTTTTTGGTAGATTATGAATAATCGTGATTTTAAATAACAATAAGAATTGGATTTAACGATTTTGGCACCTCATGGAGAGTGACTTTGTAATTGGAGGTGGAATGGAGAATTTAATGAGGACTATGATTTTATTGTAATTTTATTGCATTATTGGTTTATTGAGCTTTAATTATTACATTTATTTTTTTATCGATCTCATTTATATTTTTAAATAATAATTTTTAATAATATTTAATATAATGAATTTAATGATATATTTTTTTTGTGCTAAATAAAAATCAAATGAATAATTATATATATATATATATATAGTATAAAAAGTTTTATTATACAAAGAAATTAAATATTTCTAAAAAATCGAACTTTTTTATTTTTCTTTTTAAATTGATAATTTAAAGGGGATAAAAATTAAAATAATTAGAATGTAAACAATTAATTATTGTATAATATAAGATAAATACTCGATTATTAAATTATAATAAATAGATATTATATTGCCTACTTTAATTAAAATAATATTATAAATTTTTCTTTTTTCTAATTGGTTACATTCGATGGATTGCAACAAACATACAAATTTGTTTTAGAAGAGAATCCGAAAAACCTTCTTTACCAACAGGACATGCAAGCTGTCTAGCTTTAAGGTAATATCTTGAAACCCTAAATTAAATTAAAAACATATAAGAACTAAAGAGTTTGTTACAAGGCATTGAATACTTGTACTCAAGTACGCACAGAACTTAATTTTTAATTATTATACTATAAATCTAAAGGTCACAAAGATAATGCTTTCTTGCTGGGAAGCAGTTAATATAATTGATGATTAATTATTAATTAAAGTAAATTAAAAAACTACAATTTCAGTATATATTAATTGTATCGTATTCTACAAGAAGAATACCTTTTGAAACTAACAAAATGAAAAACAATGGTCTGTTCGAGATCATAATCATCATAGTGGGCCTTGAAATCTTGAATGGACGACACATGATAAATTTACCAGCTATAGCAAGGCTTTTTTTAATTAATCCTTCTTGAGTAAGGCACATCTCAAAATTCCTTGTTTTAGGGGTGTAGTTACTAGTACTTAAGTTTGGCCAATTTAGGTTAGATACTTTTGGAGGGAGTATATAATAAATTGATTTTCTTTGTTATATTAAAAATTATATAATTAACTGATATTTTAATTTAATGATAAGATAAAGTTATTTCGGAAATAAATATTAGGATTCAAATTTTATCTATTAAAAAAATATATAATTAATAGAAATAATTTGATTGATTGCATTGAAATTGAAAAAAGAAGAAGCTGAAATTGGTCTAATATTGAAAAAATCATACCATTTGCCACAAAATATGTTTGAAATAAATACTAATATTAAGATTTGATTTTATGTTGGGCTTAAATGCTTGGAATCTTGGTCGATTTGAATGACCCCATTTGAGATTGTATCTAACTATAACGTATATATATTTTGAATGGCATCCCAATACTAATTACAATTTGAAACGCCAACTTATGAAGTTTATATTAAATTGATTGATTAATTAATTAATTAATCCTTATAAAGTTGAGGTTGAGGGCTTTAGATAGGCTTCCGATCAATCATTTAAAAATATTTTTTTTTATTATTAAAGGAGGGATCGAGATTCCAATCTACATTTATATTTTGATAAGCCAATTAATAGTGAAAATTAAATATTTTCACAATGTAATTAAGAAATTAACATCCATGAAATGCTGAATTATATACAATCATAAAGAAGTGAATTAAAACAATAAAATATATTAAAAAAATTGAATAAAAAATAAGTACCATAAAAGATAAATCAATTTTCAAATTTTGACTTGAGTTATAAAATATTAATGGTTCGTTTGTATGACAAGAATTTAAATTATAAATTTGGATTTGAGGTAAATTTATTATTTGATTATTAAAATTAAGTAAATTTAAATTTAATTCAAATCTCTAATGAAATATCATTTTTCAAAAATTTAATATTTCAAACATTATTTTTTACCTAATTATTTCAAATCTATCATTTTTATCTTTAACCTAAAATCTCTATTTTTTTTTAATTTAAAATCTAAAATTTCAAATTTTTTATCCTCTCCAAATAATAAATTTATAAATTTTAAGTTATATATTTTAAATATAAAATTTTAAATTAAAATTTCAAATTTAAATTCATATATTCAAATACAACATAATATTAATTACTAAAAATTATATTAGATATTACAACACAATATACACATTGTAATATATTAATATTAATTGCTGAAAATTATACCAAATATTATTACCTAATATATATATTATTATATCAAACATTACAATCCAATATGAATATAAAAAAAAATAAAATTAAAAGTTATAAACATGACTTTCTAGCATATCAATTTTGATCTTACCAACCACACTAAAATCTCATTGGCACATAATAAATAAAGTTAATTTTGCTTTTTACAATATATAGTAAATAATATGCCTTTATGAAGATATACATGATTGGATAATGTATAGAAAATGATTATAAACTATATAGTAGTTAATATAAATCTCTCAACAACATAGATGCACATCTCAAAAAGTACCTTTGCTTTTCTATATGATTATATGCCTTTTTATTTTATTTTTTTTACTTTAACACTTTATTTTTTATTTGATGTTACACTTACAAATCCTTTTATATATTTAACATATAATGGATAATACATAACTTTAAAATTCAATTATAATTTTTTTATACATTAATAATTTAATTTGTTCCTTATCAATAATATATTAATTGTCTTGTCAATTGTTATATTTATCAACTAATTGTACAAATGCTGGCACCCATTTTGCACTACATATAATAGTAAGTACCATGCATATAATATATTCTCTTAACACCATTTTAAGGTGAAACATAAGTAGGGACACCTATTTTGTATTGAAGCTTCAATTGTGATAAATCATGAAACTTTATCCAACTGATTAATACTTGTAATCTTATCAATTAAAATATGAGAATTAATACTTGTAATCCTTTCAATTAAAATATTAATTATTATACAGTACATCAAATATATTGATTAATTTGAAAAATGAAATATTTTTATAAGTCATTAGCAAATGTTTTTTACATTTAATAACTAAATGTTCAATTTTAATTTTATTTCTCAAATTATTTCGTCTTTTTAGTTTTGACTCCATTAGTCTATTTTTTTAAAAAAATTAAGATTTTTTTTTTTATATATGAAAAAAATATTATAATTGTATTTTATATGATTTATTAGCGTGAAAAAAACCATAAAGCCTTCATGTTCTTCAAGGAAACCTAGAATATCTTCTTGTTCTTGAACGAAGCCTAGAAAAGTTATTGACAGCCAGTAAAAGAAGAAAAAGAAGAAGAAACCCAAAGAATCAGAAAAATCAAACCCTTAAGAGACAGAGACATCAACACTTGAGAGAAAAAGAAGAAGAAATTCAAAAAATTCTTGAAACCCAAAGTAATAAATATTAGAGATATTTCATATATTATAAAATAGGAATTCCACTTGTATTAAAAATTTTGTATACTTCCTATTTTGTAAAATATGAATTTCACTTTATATTAAGAATTATGTATTAAGTAGAAATCTTTATTTGCTCTACGTTTATTTCTCTTTTAACTTTATTAAATATGTATAAATAAGATTGTACTCTTTTGATTAATTTAAAAATAAAATATAAACTTCTAATAATAATCTTAACATGATATCAGAGTTTATACTCTCCTGCTGAATTTAATGCAATATTGTTATTACTCTTAATTTTCGACTAATTCCAGTTCCATTTCATGAATTTCATGGGCAACTTGTAGCTCATGAAATTTTTCTAAATAGTATAAATATTCCTATTACTAATTACCTAAACAGGTATGGCCATCTATTTTCTCCACATCATAGTCATTGTCTACTATGAGTGGGCTACTGCAGACCCCACAATATAGCAGCTACTGTCGATGTCACAACAGAAGCCTCTTCAAGCATCACGCTAAGTTCAATTCGAATTTCAGACATGGTTTTCAAGGCCCTTGTCAGATTTGTGGCATGCGCAATCACGCTGCTGATCGCTGTCGTCGCTGACACTCTAATAAATCTCGTCGACAGTTTCAATCTCAAGCTAATTTTACCTTTTCAGGTGGCACTTCTTCCTCTCATTACAATAATTATGGTCGTGATCATCATCTTTAGTATCTTGATACGGGTGTGAATTTACATGTTACACCTGATATCTCCACATTCAGCAGTGTTTCTGAATACTAAGGAGGTGATTAATTATATATCGGGAATGATCAAGGTTTGCAATTTCTCATCTTTGCAAAGTTTATTTTCCTTATTCATATGGTTTCTTAAATATGAATAATGTGTTATATGTTTCTTATATAATTAAAAATTTACTTTTAGTTAATCAATTTATTAAAGACAATAATATTTTTTTTTGAATTTTGATCAATTTATTTTTTTATCAAGGATCAGGAAACAAAAAAATTATTCCTTCGTGGAGTAATAAGAGTTTATATGTGATATGTCAACCACGTGTTCAAAAGAAAGAAATGCATTTTATGAATTCATTTCCACCACACGAAGATTGGCATGTTAAATTCAGTTATCTTAATATAGAAAGTATCTCTAATGATAAAGAATAAGAAAAAAAAAATCAAAATTATTAAAACCTAAAATAGAAAGAAACTCATGAAATTAATAAACCTAAACTTTCTCATTACGACCATCGAATCACGCAGACTCCATCCTCATATCATCTTCCTTTATGCCGTCTTCCTTGAGTTCTACCCCAATGTCCCCATTTTCTCAATTATAGAAGGAGAGGTCTAGGACTTGGAATTGTTAGGGATGAGATCTGTGTAATGAGAGAAATAAAGAGAGAGAATGATAAAAGGGGAAGATCAGAGGGATAGAGAAAGCAGCGAATGGAAAAAAAAAAAAATGTTTTAAGTTTTAATTTCTATTTTTATTTTATTTTAATTCCAAATATTTAACAATTTGGTTTTTATGGATTTCTTCTTAATTTTTTGGGTTTCAAGAACATTTTTTTTTCTTTTTTATTTAAAAATATAAAATTAAATTTTTATTACTTCAAAATTATAAAAATTGATTTTTTATTTTTTTATTTTTGGACTCAATAGAACTAAAAATAACAATTAATGTATTATTTTGAAACATATAGTTAATTTTGAGTCAGATTAAACTTCATTAAAAATCATAATTAAAAAAATTAAAACATACAAATTTTTTATTTTAATAAAATAAAGTAAATATTATATTTTAAAGAAAATAAAAAGAATTAATTTTTTGTAATTAATAAAAGTAGAATAATCAGGTTAATTAATAAAATAAATAAAAGGAGCGTTAGAAATTATTAGAAGAGAGGGGATATCAACAATAAAGTTTATAGAGTTAGGCCTCACTTTTACAACAATTAAAAGTGAGATCCACTACTTATAAAATTATTATTATATCTTTTTTTAGGGAAAATATGATTATGTCTTTACCTAAAAGCTGAAAGCACTTTTTTATAATTTAGACCTATCTAACACAATTCCTATTTTTACAAAAATATAAAAAATAAATTTATTTTTACTGCTACAAAAATATTTTTTTTAAAAAAAATACATATATATATATATATGAAAAAATTATAAAAATAAAAAAAAAATCATATAATTGTGTAATTTTTCTTTCCTTTTTTTCTGAAAATAAATAAATAAATAAAGATTTGGGCTAGCTTAGCCCATGTTTATCTTATATTAAACTTGGGTTCGTCAACCCAATTGTAAGTTTATAGTTACAACACAACCTCTGAGATCTGATAATGGACTGAGTCCGGACCATCCTATCCTACATTCAATTAGACAGTTATATAATCAGAAAAGTTGACCGACCCAAATCATCACCCCACAGGCGACAAAGGACCAGAGCGCGAGACTCGCAGATCAGAAGAAGAAGAAGAAGAAGAAGAAGGTGGTTCGTTTCTCTTCCTCCATTTCTTCATTTTTTTTTTAATTCTTGTATCTAACTTTTAATTTTTCGTTGATCTCTATTTGATTTTTCCTATCACGGATGCTTCTAAACCTAATTCTCTTTATAAATCCTTTTCTTTTTATTTGGCACGATTTGTTTTTCTGATTCTTTAAGAAATTTTTAGTGCTTTTAGTTATTTGGATCGTGGAGAATTATTTTACCTGCATAGAGTAATTTGAGTTGCTGTAATTTCAGTATCTGAATGAACTTAAAATTTTACTTATTTGAAACACTAATCAGGATGTAATTTTTTTTTCTTCTTTTTTAAGTGAACATTTTTTTAGTTTTTGATTTCTTTGTTTGCAATTTAGGTGGAACAAAATGGACAGAAGACGGTACGATGTTGAGCAGGAAATGAACGCCCATGATAAAGATCAACTAGATACAGAGCAGGTGAGCAATAGGTTTTTATACGTTTACATGCTCTTTCTGTCAATTTGTTGAATTTGCATTCTGTTTTCCTGGCTGCATCTAATGTGATATATTGTTTTATTTTTATCTACTGAATAAAGATATAATGCATCAGAATAACTGTCCCCTCATTCCGTAATAGATTCACGAATATTTTCAGTGTATTGATGTGTGTCATGTGCATTTTCTGCTAATTGCCTGTCAGGATTCTCTTATTGAGGATTTGACAGAGGATTTTCGCTTGCCTATTAATCACAAACCTATGGAAAATGTTGATCTGGATAATGTTGAACAAGCATCGTTGGACACAAAGTTGACAGCATCTAATATTGGGTTTAGGCTTCTTCAGAAAATGGGGTGGAAAGGGAAAGGTCTTGGAAAGGATGAGCAGGGTATGTTTGGAGTCTATATGTTTACCACCATATTTGTGTTGCGTATTGTGTGGCTTTCAGATAAAATGATATTTCTATTTATCACTATTTCTTGACTCATAACATTGTCCTGAACTCTTTTAAAGTCTTTGACACTTAATCCTATTTTCTTATAATCTTGTTTCTAACTCTTTGTTTTTGAAAACAATGTATTCATCTAAACATTCTGCTTTTGGTAAATCTGGATTCATGGGCTTGGAGGTTATTGTTCTCCCCCTGTATCCTTTTTCCTTGAATAAATTTATGAAGATGGATCTGAAAATATTCTCATTTTTTTTCCCTTTCATCGAAATGATATCGGAGACTTTTCAGTTTTCAGTGGATTATTTCTTTGGAATGTCTGCTTTGCCAAACTTGTTCTGATTTTCACAATCTCATTGTTTTTTTTTCAAGGAATAATTGAGCCAATAAAATCTGGGATCAGAGATCCCAAGTTAGGGATTGGAAAACAAGAAGAAGATGATTTTTTCACTGCAGAAGAAAATATCCAGCGAAAGAAATTGGATATTGAGATTGAGGAATCAGAGGAACATGCAAAGAAACGGGAGGTATGCCTATAAAATTGTAGGGTATATAAATACTTTGACTAGTAGATAATATGTTGAGGTTGATGCTTAACTTTTTCTGAAACCCACATCTAATAGCAGAAGGCAGCATATAGCATATATGCATGTCTTTTGACGGGAATGGTATATCATAGGGGAACATCAACTTTGGAAGCTCTTGAGAATTTCCTGCAGTTTTTATTACCTGGTGGC
>CANXYC010814472.1:0-15551 GCA_948193065.1 Aleurites moluccanus
AATTTCTCTTCACAAAGTTGGCTTAGAAAATCAAAGAAATGGAGAGGAAATGAAAGGAAGTAGCTCACGGATGAAGAACAAAAATGGGCAGAAATTCTGCCCATTTTGGCTTATATAATAAGACGAAATAGATAAATTACACTTTAGTCCTCAAATTTTTCAAAATTTGGTTTCGGTCCTTTTTCGCTCTGTAATTTATTCCGAAAGTTCCGTCGGGATTTTGACCTTAAAGTGAACACTTAAACATCATATTTTAATTAATATTATTTAATAAAAATAGTTTCAAAGTCGTTCTGAAACTCGGACCGATAAATTTTTCTATTTACCAAAAAATACTCTTTTGCTAGTTTTGTGAGCGTTTTGTAATATTTTCTCAAATTTCTTGTTACTGTATTCACACATGAATATTACTTATCAATTATCCTCAATCCAAAGTCAAAAATTCATCCGTCATCCGTTCCGCTATTTTTTTACGGCGGCGATATCGGTACCGACGTTTTCTGAAAATTTTTCCCGTTTTCGCTCTAACTGGTTTTCTAAAATTATTATTGGTTATTTTGATGATTTTAATCTATATACTTAGAATTTTATTCACTAAACCTGTTATGCATTTATAGGGTATTACAGGATTGCAAAGTGATTTCAGCAGAGGCTTTAACAAGTCAATATAGGTTGATAGTTTTGGATGTCAAAATTAGAAGCAGGCAATGAGGTGTAGAAGAAGTATAACATCTATAATAAAGTGGTGAGAAGTAAAAGCGGCAAAGCAAGTGATATTTACAAATGGGCTCCTCAAGTTGAAAGCATGACAATTAAAGATGTCATATAGATAAAACATAGACAAAAACCACCTAATTAAAGCAAAGAGTGAGACTAGGCCTTCAGCTAGCTCTTGATAGAAATCCACTATTAGTCCCTATTATTCAATTATTTCAAGAATTAGGAAAATAACTAGAAAAATTTTGGGAGAGCCTAAAGGACATGGCCAACCCTTAAAAGATAGGTGATGGTAGAGTGAGAAAGTACAAAAGGTAGTGAAGAGTAAAAAAGAATAGTACAAAGATTACTAAAATGTGACAATGGGGGAGTCTTATGGGCAATACAAGATAACGAAAAAAAAGGCAAAAAAGGCCCTGAACTAAGCAATAACACAGGCCTTTGAGAAGATCTATGAGAAAGTTGGAATGAAGGAAGGGGAAAAGGATGTCTATAGATTAGCAAGAATGAGAAACAGAAAATGTCAAAATTTCAATCAAGTAAGGTGTATCAAAAATAAAGAAGGAAAAGTTTTGGAAGAAAGATGGAGGAGTTACTTTGATGAAGTTTTCAATGATAGCCATTGTGAGGCCTTACCCAAGCCTCATGTCCGGTCTGCTCAAGGAATCAGAACCCTCATTTAGGGGCTGAATCCCACGCGAAATCGACTGTCACTTTTTGTTTTAAAGAGATGATGGTGATTTTTTTTTTTTTGAAAAGTTTCGGAGAATGGTCATCTTAATTTATTTTTGTTAGAAAATTGTAAGGAAAAAAAAAAACAAATTTGACTCCAATTACATCTTAAGGATGAAGTGCACTAGACCTTCGAACCGAGTTTGGATTCGGAGACTAGGTTTTCGGTTAAGAAACTTCAATTTGGCTTTAACTTAATTGTGACTTGAAATATTATTTTTATGTGAGCAATTAATCAGATGGAATTTATTGAATGCAAAGCAATAAATAAATCAGAAGAAGTAAATCATACATTCAAAGTGGTAAAGGAATTAAAGCAATTACATAACTAGTAATTAAGGGAATTAACTCTAACCCTTATGGGTTATAGATTAATCAATTTTTAGTCTGATTAAAAGTCTGGTTTTTGAGTTACTCTAAGTCTGATTAAGAGTCAGATTTATACCTTACTTTGTGGCTTTTGAGGAGGAGATGGTCAGAAGGTCTTATCGAATCAAAATTCCACTTTTTGTTCGGAGAAATTGGATTAGGTCCAAATATTTTTTAATTAAATTCATGTTTAGTTAATTAATCCAATTTGTCCAAAATGCTAAATTAATTCAAGGGCTCAAAAGACCAATTAATATTATATTCCTCTAATTCAAGGAGAATTAGAGAAATTGATGTGAACTCAAAGAGAGTTAAACCGCTTTTGTAAGAAAATTAATTAGGAGGGAGAAAGGAGAACTAACTAGAGAAAACTCAATATAGCTAGCCAATTTGTGAAGAAAATGGTGGTGGTGGCTCTCTATTTATAGACAAGGTCAATGGCATTTTAGTCAAAAAACTTGGCTGCCACCAACAAGAAGGAAAATTGTCATCGGGCCTTAAGGGTAGCGCCATTGTGAAGGCGGAATAGCTGTTGAAATGCGCGAGGTAGTGCCACCACGAAGTAGGGCGGCTACCATTAGGCCTTCTGGGTGGCGTCGCCCAGAAGGAAGGGCGACAAGTTGATCAAAGTAGGGCGCCACTACTAGCCAAGACAATTGCTGCCACCAGCCAAGCCAATGGCTGTCGCCAGCTTGCCTGGGCAGCGACTCCAAGGCTGGCTAGTGGTAGCTCTAAGCTTGGCTGGTGGCACCTTCGTCTAAGCTCCGATTTTCAGCTGTGTGGTCGGTCCGGGTATGTTTTTCAAGTGTTTCGGGTTTGGGTCCGATGCCAATCAGCCATGTATGAGTCTGATTAGGCCTTCGGGTTCCTTAAAGGTCTATGAAAGTCTGACTGCTCCGCAGATGACTTGATTCTTGCTCCAAAACCTACACAAGTCTGGCTATATGCAATAAGTGCAAAATCACATGTTCACAACCACGATGGTAACATAGTCGACTTAAACCACATGACTATAGAGAAGAATATGACATTCACTAGAAGGATTAGATTTTCGGAGGTCAAGGAGACTTTAAATAGGATGAAACTTGGGAAAGCCTGTGGCCCCGATGGAGTACCTATTGAAGTTTGGAACTGTTTGGATAATGTAGGAGTAGCTTGGTTGACTAGATTATTTAACAAAAATCCTAACTTTAAAGAAAATGCTAGATGAATGGAGGAAAATTTTTTAGTACCTATTTTGAAAAACAAGGAAGACATTTTGAGTTGCTTAAATTATAGGAGAATTAAGTTCTTGAGTCCTACTTTGAAGTTGTGGGAAAGAGTTATAGGACATCGCTTACATGATATTATATCTATCTTTGCCAATCAATTCGGGTTCATGCCAAGTCGATCTACAGTGGATGTAATATTTCTCATTAGAACCTTAATAAAGAAATATAGAGATTCGAGGAAAGACTTGCATATGATTTTCATTAACTTGGAGAAAGCTTATGATAAAGTCCCAAGAGAAGTTTTATGGTGGGTGTTAAAATGTAAGGGATATCGTTTAGGTACATACAAGTTTTGAAAGACATGTATGAAGGAGCAACAACTAGTGTGCGCATAGTTGTAAGAGACTCATTAGACTTTCCTATTTCAGTACAAAAAATATTATACTGGTAGATGAGATATAAGAGGGAGTTAATAGAAAGTTAGAGTTGTGGATGAGAACTTTGGAGTCCAAGGGTTTTAGGTTAAGTATAAGCAAGATGGAATACATGCATTGCCAGTTTAGTGAAGGCCGAAGTGGGGATAATAAGGGAGTTAGCTTGGACAGAGTGACATTATCTTAAAGCACGCATTTTAAATATCTAGGCTCAATTCTTCAATGAGAAGGAGGTTGCATAGAGGATATTAATAATAGGATAAAAGTTGAATAGTTGAAATGGAGGCTTGTCACAGGAGTCCTATGTGATCGCAAGATTTTCAATAAATTGAAAGAAAAATTATACCGTATGACTATTCGACCGACTATGTTATATAGCAGCGAATATTGGACAATGAAGGGACATCACATATCGAAGATGAATGTGGTCGAGTAGTTGAGAATGCTAAGATGAATGTGTAGTCATACTATAATAAATAAGATACATAATTTGAGCGTTAAAGATAAAGTTGAAGCCACATCGATTGAGTACAAAATGAAAAAATGAAGATTAACATAATTTAGACACATGAAGAGAAGACCTAAGAAGTATTCAGTTAAAAAGGTTGAACACATTATGATAGAGAAGAGAAAAAAAAAAAAAAAAGAAGAAGAGGTAGACCTAAACTAACTTGAGAAGAGGAATGCAATATGATTTATACAATTATCAGAAGACATCTCTCAAAATCGTTTGGAATGAAAACAAAGAATTTCATATAGTTGATCCAATTTATTTTGAAATTAAGATTGAATTGAGATGAGTTGAAATTTAATTTGCAGTCAAATTATATAAATATTTTTATCATTTATATCTTACTCTCCTAAAAATTGTAATATTATTAATTATTTTTAAATAAGGGTAACTGTAATAAGAAAATAAATTGAATTCGTTATCTATTTACAAATAATTCTTACATTATTTAATTCAACTCTGTCTAATAGAATTGAATTGAATTTTTTCACATAAATTTTTCCAAATAAATCTTAGCCCTTCCAATTAGAGTTTCATAATGATTTTTTATATTTTTAATTAATAATTTATATTATTATAAAATTGATAATCTGAATAAAGATAGATTTAAATATTCAATTAAAAAGGTTAAGATTTTAAACTTGATTATAAAAATATTTAAATTATTTTTATTTAATTTTGGATTTTATATTTTAATTAACAATATTATTTTTATATTTATTTTTTAAATTAACTATTATTTATATAAACATGTTTTGAATAGTAAGTTTTTATTAATATACTAAATTTGTATCATATATTAAATTCATATATCTGGAGTGGGTTGTTATTTTTTAATTTATATCGATTGATAAGGCACCCTATATCAACTAAAGAGATGCCAAGGCATTGAAAAACTAGGCCATTTGGTAGATGACTATTATATTGAGCTATTGTATTGAGACAAGTAGTTAAATCTAGTTCAAAAAACAAAAAAAGGAGTCGCCTTTTTGCATTGTTAAAATTGATGTTTCTGCGACTGCTTTTGTTTTCCATTGGCAATTTCTTTGTTAGAGCTTAAGGTAGTTTCAAATAGTGATTTTTCTTCTTTTCTGGAGAGGAGAAAAAGATGAGGGAGTGGTGGTTTGGATTAGGACGGCAATGGAGTTGGGGCTAGGTGAACTAGATTCACCTAGGATTTTTCGTTTTGATATTTCTATCCTTCCTTGTTAGGAAACGAACGAGAGGAACAAAAATATGGGAGAGTTATACCAGTTCTATTCCTTTATTTTTTTTTAAGAAATCGCATTGTTATATATTATTACTAAATGTTAAACACATATATTAAATTTTACATATTAATATATAGTAAATACTTGTGGGAAAAAAAAAAAAACGTCGAGCAATAATAAATAGTGTATCTGAAAAGTAAACAAGTTTTTGCATACTTTTACTTGTCAAATAAGGATGGGGTAAAATTATCATTTCCATAAAGGGGATATAAATTCCTACGCCCTAGCATGTACATGTTTTACTTGTCATGCTTTAAACTGCTTACAAGAATACCAAATAATTTTGCAGGAAAATAGGTCGAGGGATACAAGGAAATTCGTTGGTGGAAAGTCGGAAGAAAAGGCTTTCTACTCATGAAAAACATGGAAGGTTAATAAACCTTCTGAAAAGGACATATCTGAAATGTTGGATTGGTACAGTGGATGGTGGCGGAAATCATGGACGGACGTCAGAAATTTTAGTAAGAGAGACACTTTTAACATTCAGTGACAGACGTAAAAAATTTATATGAAGGGACATTATGATAATAAAATAAATTTATTTAAATAAATAAAAATAATAAAAGTATTAAACATATACTTAAATTAGAAATAACTAAAATTCATTATAATATCAGTAAAAAAGAAAAATTAAAGAAATTGAGAAAGAAAATAAAGAAAAGTGAAAGACAATGAAGAAAAATTGGAAAGAAAACGATGGAAAATGAAGGAACAAATAAATGAAAATAGAATTAAATAGTACTTTTTCATGGATTAAAAAGATAATTTATTAAAATAAAATGACCATTTTATTAAATTTCAGGAACTGAATTATAATTTATTCTGAAAAATCTCAAAAATTAAGGGGCACGTGTCCCCTTGCATCTTTATACATCTACTTATGGCAAAATTTGTAATATTCTGGAAGAACATATAGATTTAAGTGAATTATAGTAATGAAAATTAAGTTAATTGAAGAGTAAAATAGGTTAAAAAGCAAAGGGATACATCCAAGGAAATACTGATTTAGTGAACGTATTATGGAAATAAGAAAGATGTTTAGAAAAATCCTAATTTAGAGCACCTCTCGGTATTTGATTTTTAATTTATTTTCGAGAGTCCATTTGCTCAAATTTCTTTCACATTTCTTAAATTAGATGAAATACTGATCATTTAAAAATAAATTGGAATGAATATGACTTTAGTAGTGTGATTGAATAAAAGGATGAAAAAGGTTCAAAGTTAGTGTAGGAATTAAAGGATGGCAAAGTTGTAAATATATAAGGAAGATAAGGGCAAAATGGGAAAGACATAAAAGTGATGGAACCCACCATCTCTAATATTTTCTTATACCTAATAAAGGACTAGAAAAATTCTTGAAAAACCTTCAAAGTGGCCGAATGGCCTAGGCTCCCATTTCTCAAATTTCTTTCATCTATTCTTCCAAAATTTCTCTTCTTCCTTAATTGAAATCTTCAAGCTATAGATTAGGAATTGTTTAGCTAGCCAAAGTAAACTATTAGAGAGTTATATAAGGAGTTAAATCAAGACTTAATGGAGGAAATTAATAAAGAATTCAAAAAGTGTTAGTTATGAAGAAGTGAAACTTTGATTAAGGTAAAGAACTAATCAATTTAAACAAGATTGCTATAAGAGATTTTGAAATTTGTGTTAGAAAGTTGTAGCTTAATTTTCATGATCCTAGAGAAAGATCTTGTAAGAGTGTAAAACATGAAAGTTGTATATATATATATCTTAATTATATGTATATGAAACAATTTTTCCAAATTTGATGTGTGTAAGGAGATATTAAACCCTAAGTAGGACTAGTTCAGATTATAAGTCTTGCTAGAAATCTGGATTTAATGAATTAATTTGAGGATTTTAAAGACTGAATTAGACAAACTGATTTAGAGATTGTAAATCAGTTTTAAATTGGGTATGCAAGTTTTGAGTTATGGTTATCATAATAGGATATGTCCGAATGGATATTTCTGAGTTGCAGGGTTGATTTTAGAATTTCACTAAACATTGTTAGTACTTGATTGAAAAATGTTAATTTATGTATGAACTAGATGATTGTAAATCAGTTGTTAAATTGGATATGCAAGTTTTGAGTTATGGTTATCATAACAGGGTCTACCCGGATAGATATTAATGAGTTGCAAGGTTGATTTTAGAAATTCACCAAAAATTGTTAGTACTTAAAATGATATGAATTTTGGATATGTTAGATTTTCATATGTCTATTTTAATTGGGAGAAATAATTAAAGTAATTGGACATGTGTGACTTAAAATATAAATAGTAGAAACATGGCTGCCTGAGTTATTACTTAACTAAATTTCTAAGATAAAAACCTAGGTTTAAAGTTTTAAGAGAATTAATTTAATTCAGGATAGGCTTGCTGTCATTCTAAGAATAATGAGTTTTATTTTGTGTTTAGTTGATGTATAGTTTCAAGGAAAAGATGGTGGTAATAATGATGTGGATAAGTACCTTGAATAATGGTGAGGATCATATGAGCTTAATATGAGAATCAAGATAAAGATTATATTTTGGCTAATCAAATATTAAAGGTGAGTCATAAATATGTTATTATGCATAATTGTTGTTATTTTTTGAATTATTGAATTATTGAATCTATTTACTTATTGTCATCATTTGGACTGAAATAAACTTCTTTATTAATTAATAATTATTATTTGATATTCTCTACATTGATACCTTACTATGTGATAATGAGTATTGCACCCTTATTTGCTAAATGTCTTATGACATGATATAATAGAATTACCTGACCGATAGATTGGTGGGTGAAAACGGTTTGCATTATGCTCAATCACTAGATAAGGTACAATGTCTTAATCCAGTTAGAAGGGGTGATAATACTTATAATCATAATGTTTGATCAATCTTATGTATTTCATGAGTTATTTCACGATGTCCTATATTTATTATGTTCATATTTATTCAATTTATTGAGTCATTGATATATGTGACCCAAATTGATATTATTTGTTTTATTGATGATTACCCTATCTATTTATTGATCTTGATATCTAGAATTATATATGATATAAAATCAATAAAATAAGATAAATTCAGCCGAAGGAGATATGGAAGCTAGGCAGCTGAGCCAGTAATAGTTCCGGGCAAGTTAAACCCGAAGTTCTTATGCCCCAGCGATAGCATAAAAGGAAAGACTCCTCGCTTTAAGCTTTAATAAGATAGATGCTCTTATGAGTGAGTGGGAAAGGTGCCTCCCCAATCTCGATTTGGGATCTTAGCAGCTGCCCTTATTCCTCCGTTATCTCCTCCTCTTTTTGTGTTAGTCTACTAATTTAATTCAGTATCAGAATCAAAAGTTTTTGAGGATGGACAATTTACTGTAAGTTTATGCTGTTTATATCGCATATGGCATGAAGAAATCATTCAAATGCCTGATGATGCCTCATTAAATGCTTTCTGCCTGAGCTTATGATTTACCTTTACACGAACAATTTTTTTCATAACTATTATTATTGTTATTTTTAGCAAAGGGGTTCTTTGGAATGTAATAATCATCCCTACAAACCTAGTTTTCTCCTTTTTATATGATAATATGATATTATAATTGTGTTGTAGCGATTATCAATCCCTTAATTCAAAGCGTTATTATCTGTGCTTTCATAGCACAAATTGTTCTAATTAGGGCATATCTATGGAGGAACTTAAGCCTTCCAGTTCTAAAACAACGTCTAGTTTGTGCATTTAATTTAACATTGGAATTTGTGCATTGAACCCAACTCCCACTAGGTTTTGCAATTCCTGTTCCTTTCCATAGGACTGCAATTGAATTTTAACTTAGGTTTGGTTTGATTTTTTTTTTTTCTGAGTTTGAGTTTCAAATCAAGCAAAAAATAATGTTCAAACTCGAGTTACCTATTATTATTATTAAGAGTTACCTATCTTTCTCCAGATGTAATGTTGTATTTGATTTTGGAAAAAAATAATAATTGTATAGTATCATCAAATCATTTATCTATATATTTTATATATTTATACTACTCAATTAGTCTAACAATTAAAATATGCGTGACTTATAAATTAAGTAAATGAGCATTATATTTTATTGTTAAGAAAAAGTAATAATAATTTTTCAGGTTAATTACTAATTTCCCCCTCTAAAATAATCCAATACACTAAGTTTTCCTTGGCCTTTCAAAAATACACTAACTTCCCCCTGACGAATGTTCCATTATACTAATACACCATTCTATCTAATTTTACCGTTAGTCAATCCTAAAATGGTCAACAAGGATTGTAAAAAGACAGAAATGTCTTTATCCTTTATTTTTAATTAATTACATTCTATTTTTTCTTTAAAAAATATTTTTTAGGATTAAAGAATTTATTTTCATATTTTTTGACAAATTTAAAACTAAAAAATAAACAAAATATTTTTTAAAAAATATTTTTTATTTTAAAAAAATAATTTAAGAAGAAATTAAATTATTTCTTCTTAAATTTTTTACTACAAATAAAAAATTCATTTTCATATTTTTGACAAATTTGAAAATAAAAAGTAAAAATATTTTTTTTATTTTCAAATATTTTATTTTTTAAAAAATATTTTCAAAAAATATTTATTTATTTTACTTTCAAAGTTGTCAAAAAATTTAAAAATACATTTTAAAATTTAAGCAAAAATAGGATGCAATTAATTAAAAATAAAGGTAAATGACATTTCTATCTTTTTACTATCCTTGTTGACCATTTTAGAATTGACTAACAACAAAATTAGACGAAAAGGTCTCGTAGTATATTGTGACATTAATCAGGAAAAGTTAGTATATTTTTGAAAAGTTAAGAGGGAGTTAGTGTATTGGGTCATTTTATAAGGGGAAAATCATAAATAACCCTAATTTTTCTCATAAAGAGTAATTTTTATTAAAAATTAAAAATACAATTAAATATCTAATTTATTTCCCTTTTAGAAATATTTAAAGCGCATATATAAGAAAATTAAGAGTATATTTATTTTAGGCAAATTGAATTACCCAAAAGGAGTGTCAAAATATATTTTTTAGAGTGCCAAAATTATTAGGCTAATAATAATAATAATAATAATAATAATAATAATAATAATAATAATAATCGAGCTGTTTTCGAGCTTATTAATCAAACTATTCGCTAGTCTGTTCACGAGCTTATAATCGAACTGTTGAAGTTTAATCGAATCAAACTTAATTTTACTTAAATTCGACTCGTTTATTCATCGAGTATTAAAATAAGACTCAAGTTTGGCTCATTTATAAAATGAATTAGACGAACGAGTCAAATACTGAGTCATTTACACCCCAACTATTTCATTGCATACCAGGAAAGGGAGATAATTTCACCGATCGTACCTGAAGTATTGACTAATGCACATTGTCATCCTTAAACTTTAAAACTTAACACAAAAGTCTTTCAACTTTTAACTTAGTTTCACTGGCAGTCCTTATTCGCCTCAAACTTAAGTTATTTCTATTTTTACCCCCAAAGTCCTACTTTTCTTTCAAAGAAATCCAAAAACCCTCTCTTTTAGGCTCTGATACCATTCAAGTGAGTCTGTCCTTCCTCTAATTACTCTGTTAAGAGGCAAAATTACAGAGAGCTACTTCTAGAGATCTTTTAAAGGGTTTTTCTTTTATTTCTGATTTCTTTCAGCTTTTTATATTCATTATGATAATGAGAGCTAGCAACAAGTCCTAAAGGGTCTTTGTTCTCAAGGAAAAATTCCTCAAATTCACTATGTCTAAGAGTCAACTCTTCTAAATTTTTGAACAATTTATTTATAGAATTATTTAGAGAGTCTAACCGATCTATAATAGAATTTAATAATACTATTACTGGATCCTTGCCTACACCGTGATCTAGGTAATGACAATCAGGATAAGAGCAACTCGAAAAATTACTGGTCATCCAATAAACGTGCATAAGCACCAAGCCTTTCTAAATAATGGAAATTATTAAACTCAAGTTCTTGGTCTAGAAAATTTTTAAGTTCAAAATCTATTTTATTAGGCCTTTCAAGTCTTTCAATCCCTTCTATAGCAACAGGTAATTCTCTTATTCTTTGTTCATAAATAGCAAAGAAAGGATCTTGCAGTTTAAGACTGGCACTCAACTCTTTCATCCTAGCTTGAGTTAAAGCTAGACCTCTAAGCCAATTATTATTAGCAGATCGGTTGGAAGATATAAACATTTAATTATACAATTAAAACATTTATAATATATACCTTTGTAGACTGGGTCCAATAAACTTCCGCAACAGCTTTAGCTTTCCTTCCAAGCTCGTCACCAACAATCTCTTCAGAGAGATATAGAGGATATGACTTACAGCCCTTTCTTGATTAGATCTTATTGCAACACTCCTGGATATCAGCCCTTTCTTGGTTAGGTCTTATTGCAACACTCCTGGATATCAGACCGTTTTGAAGGATGAAAGGTATATAGAAGCAAAATAATTATACGGATAAAGACTTGGCAAAGATAGTTCTTTTAAAGAAACTCTGTATTTTATTTCACTCCCCTTCTTCAATAAACTTTTTGATTATGTAGCCATTGTTAATTGAATCCTTGATATATATAAATGTATTGATTGATGTTCATTATTGGACAACATTTTTACTTACCCTAGATATGGGATCATTGACAGTAATACTCTCTCGATGGGGTTGATGTTTGTTCATCGGGCAATGTGCACAGTGTATTGTATTGGGGACCCTATCTAGGAGGGGGTTAAGGTCCTAGACATACAGTATGATCTACTGTATAACTATTAACATGCTACTTAACTGCAACATCTGTCCATGGTTCATTGGATTTTGCTAACTGTCATGGATATAGAACATTTGGTTCACAGTCTTTTCTTGCAAGTAACCAATGTTTTTGATTATATGATTGTTCCTATTGAACTATATTGTACTTGAAACTAGATATTGAATTCCATTGGAAACCTTGTTTCTTGGCATTGATATTATTATCTTGGAATATTGTTTGTTATTGAATGACCTTCCTTGTGAGTACCTAGCCTCACAAGTGAGGGAATATATATGTTATTCACTGAGATTCGTCTCACCCCATTGTAGTTTATACTTTTTAAGGTTTGATAGATAGCGACGATTCTATTTCCTCTCTCTTCCTTCAGGAGTGGAATTTGCCTTATCTATGTAATGACTTCTTATTTGTATTTATGGATCATTCTATAGTAGCTTCATGATATGTAATAATTGATTTAGTAATGACAATGTAAAATAAAGTTATGTTAATGAGATATAATATTTACATTATATATGAAGTGTAAAGTATTGGATTGGGGAAAATGATAACAAATGGGGTATGTGCATTGTAGTATGGGGTGAGTATGGGAATAGAAGTGTTGATTTGTGCAGGTTGTGTAAATGTTGGTTATGAAGAGAGCGACTTTGGGTCATAGGTATTAGATTATAAAAATAGAGTAGTTATGACAAATTTTATGTAGAAATACAGAATAAAATTTTACGAATTTAGGTAGCTTTATACCTTCCCCATACCCTAAGACCGTCATATCTCATGAAATGGAGAATGTGACACATAAATAAACTCTAACGTGAAATAAGTTCTCAATATATATATATACACACACACACACGTTCATTTGGAACAATCTAATAAGAAAAGTTGTGTAATAGTAGTAAGAATTAGGTGAACGGAGACAAAATTTAACTCAATTGTAAACTAAATTTGCACCAAAACTCATTAATTAGGTCTCAATTCTTAAAAATAAATAATTTTTTATATATATATATATTTTAACGAGTGTTTTTAAGAGCAGCTATTTCAGAGTAAGTGAATATATAGTAAAATTTTTTGATGTAACTATTAATTTTTTAAATTAGTTGTATCTTAGCGTTTGGTTATTAATAGCCGCTAGATAATCAAATAACTGTTATTTGTAAAACTTTCAAATCAGAAATTTTTAAATTTTTTTTTAATTAAAAATACTAAATTATCCTCTAAAAATAATATTTAAATAAAAAATAAATATTAATATTTATTCTTAACGATTATTAAACATAATAACAGTTAACAACTAATAATAATTTTATTAAACTCTTGTAATAATCAACTAATAGGTAAAAACCACCAACTAACATCTAACAGTTATTAACAACAATTAACAGCGGTTACAAACAACTAAATCAAACGGAATTTAAATAGGTATTTGGATTCTCAATTAATGATTTAAAACCCATTAATCGGAGATAATTTCACCGATCATTCCTGAAGTATTGACTAATGCACATTATCGTCCTTAAACTTTAAAACGTAATACAAAAGTCCTCCAACTTTTAACTTAGTTTCACTGACAGTCCTTATCCGCCCCAAACTTAAGTTATTTCTATTTTTACCCCCAAAGTCCTACTTTTCTTTCAAATAAATCCAAAAACCTTCTCTTTTAGGCTCTGATACCATTCAAGTAAGTCTGCCCTCCCTCTAATCACTCTGTTAAGAGGCAGAATTACAGAGAGCTACTCCTAAAGATCTTTTAAAGGGTTTTTCTTTTATTTCTGATTTTCTTAAGCTTTTTATACTCGTTGTGATAACGAGAGCTAGCAACAAGTCCTAAAGGGCCTTTGTTCTCAAGGAGAAATTCCTCAAATTCACTTTATCTAAGAGTCAACTCTTCTAAATTTTTAAACAATTTATCTATAGAATTATTTAGAGAGTCTAAATGATCTATAATAGAATTTAATAACCCTATTACTGGATCCTTGCCAACACCGTGATCTAGGTGATGATAATCAGGATAAGAGCAACTCGAAGAATTACTGGTCATCCAATAATAGTGCAAAAACACCAAGCCTTTCTAAATAATGGAAATTATTAAACTCAAGTTCTTGGTCTAGAAAATTTTTAAGTTCAAAATCTCTTTTATTAAGCTTTTCAAGTTTTTCAATCCTTTCTATAGCAACAGGTAATTCTATTGTTCTTTGTTCATATAACGCAAAGAAAGGATCCTGCAGTCTAAGACTGGCACTCAACACTTCCCTCCTAGCTTGAGTTAAAGCTAGTCCTCTAAGCCAATTGTTATTAGCAGATCGGGTGGAAGACATAAACGTTTTAATTATAAAATTAAAACATTTATAAAATACATACCTTTGTAGACTAGGTCCACTAAATTTCCGCAATAGCTTTAACTTTTTCTTCCAAGCTCAGCACCAACAATATCTCCAGAGAGATATGGAGGACATGACTTACTGCCCTTTCTTGTTTAGGTCTTACTGCAACACTCTTGGATATCAGCCCGTTTTGAAGGATGCAAGGTATATAGAAGCAAAATAATCACACAGATAAAGACTTGATAAAGATTGTTCTTTTAGAGAAACTCTGTATTTTATTTCACTCCCTTTCTTCAATAAGCTGAAGAGGTATATATAGAATTTTTACAAACGAAGTTGGTGTCTATATTACTGTTTGCCAGCTCAAAAGAAAATCAGTACAATAATTAAGATGGGTAGCTGGAATAATATGCCAGCTTTATAATATTTCAAAATAAATTGGACAGCCGGTGCCTCTAGTACTATTTTCCAGCTGTATTTGGTACAATAATTAAATAAAAATAAAGACTGCTTTTAATTTTACAGCTAAGAAGTCAGTTTTCATCAGGGATACGTTCTTTTCATTGTGACCATAAATTTTAAAGCTTACTTTGGCAGACAGTGCTTTAATATTTGCAGCAACTTCTAAACAACAATTCCTCAATTATCACGCTGAGGCTGACGTCATGGATGACGTTTTTTGTCACTCCATCTGTGAGTTACTGACTTGGGCATCCATGTTATCTCTTAGCTCTGCATATCCCATAGCCATTTTCTCTGCAATAAGTTGCTCTCTGAACTGAGCAACCTTCTTCCAGACCTTCATGGTTTCAAGTTAGAAATCCAGAATTGGATCTAAATCCATAGTCTCAGAAATAATTTTTGTGCTTCTTCTCGTCCCTTGATCATGGACAATACTCTTGTAATGGGAGTATATTGGGACCAGATTGTAACAAACACTTTACCATCTCCGAGAAGGACATAATTGCTTGCATAGATTGCTTTCACCAGGCTAGCTTTGAAATTTTCAATTCTCACAGCTTGGGTAATAATCTTGTTTTCCTTATACATGGTAAAATAAAAATTTAAGTTCTGATTATTAACCTTCTGTGGCTCAACAAATTCCTTAGCCATAACAGGACGGAGATCCCAAATTTGATAAGGATAACGAACCGTTCCATCCTCACCACAATCCATAATTGTGCTAATAATATAACT
>CANXYC010814660.1:0-10340 GCA_948193065.1 Aleurites moluccanus
AATTACTTTCAATTATGGATATACTAATGCAATTAAACTAATTACTCATTCAATTGAACCTAAAATAACACTAAATCATCAATAAAATCAAACAAATAAATTACTCACCCAAATTACCCAAGTTGGCCAAAATTTCAAGGTGATTTTTCTTCCAAATTCTTTGTTCCAATCAACAATCTATGGATGGGAATGGATAGAGCTAGATGAGAGCTTGATTTTGCTATCAAATTTCATTCAATTTGGTGAAGAAATGAAGAAGTTATGAAGAAAAGAAATTGGAAAGGAAGAAATGGCAACAGTGGAGAAGAAATGGTGAAGAAGAAATCTGCTGGAATTCCCGTGGAAATGGTGCTCAAATAAGACAAAATTGATTGTCAAATTACAACTTAATCCCTCAAATTTTAATCTTTATATTTTGGTCCTTAAATCTTCTGAAATTTATTCCGAATGTTCTGTTAAGATTTTGATACCAGTGTAAAAAGGAAACATACTTATTTTAATTTATTCTTAATTATAAAAATAGTGATGGAGTCAATATGTAACTCCGGCCGACCCATTTCCATAAGTCACCTTGAATTACCCTTTATTTACCAAAATACCATTCTTTACTTTTCAGTGTTCCTAAATGATTTTCACTTCTTTTTTTTTTTTTACCAAAATTACATATAAATTATGGTTATATTTTACCTCCAAGCCAACTTCAAAAATTCTTTTGTTGACCGAACTGCTAATTTCTCGGCAGTGTCCCTACACCGCCATTTTTCGGAAAAGTTTCAAATTTGCTTTCTAACTGTGTTTCTAAAATTATTTCCCATCAATTCAAGACTAATGGACCATATACTGAGAAAAATTCCATGCATATGTGTTATGACTTTCTAGGATATTACAGTATTAGACTTTTAATTATATTAATCAAGATTCATTATAAATTTATAAGTATTAATTAATTATCACTTGAAGTTGACGAAAATATTAAAATATAAATTTTAAATAAATTAAATATAAAGTTGGCACTCTCAAAATTATATGAACTTTAATATTAGTAACACAAACACTTTATGCATTTTACAACTAAATCTTGTAATTATGATCCATTTGATTATGTTTATAATTTTTTTCTTAATTAATTTTAATTTAGTGAAACTGTATAATATTTTTTAGAATTATAAAATTTCGAATTTAAATTTTAATAGAGATTAAATTGGCAAAAATAAATAAAATTCTAATGAAAATTTGAATTACAATATGCATATTAATTTAAGTCCAATTGAAAAATTCAAATATATCTTGTTAATTTAAAATCCAAATTTTTGAGTCGATTATAGATTACTAGAAGAGTTCTGTAGCTATTTCTTTTTTGTTTAGATATGAATGTGAAAAAAAATAGTGATAGAGAAAGAAATCCTTAAACGAAGCAATGCATATATACTCTTTATCGTGAAAGTGAAAGTGAAAAGAGATCGAGAAAAGAAAAGGAAATGGTTCACTAGCCGTTTTCTCTCAAGAAGCCTTAGCGGTACCCTCCTTTATGGCACTATATTTGGAACCTCTCTCTCACGAACCCACACCACTCATTCCCAATGGTCACGCCAATACAAATTAAAGCAAAATCATCTACTAAACTAAATTAGTGTCCAAAACTTGAGATTAAGAAAATGTTGCTGTCATATTCTTCTTCAGTTCTTGTTTCTCTTCTCCTCTATCTTTTTTCCTCTTTTTCCTCTGCAAGTAATTATCTTTCTTAATTACGTTAAAGTTTGTATATTATGTTTATAGATTGATTGGACCTTTGACTTTGGTTACTAATTGTTTTTCTTGAATACTTGTTGATTTGCAGAAGGAGAGCAACTGATTATTGTGAACAACTGCAATGAAAGCATATGGCCAGGAGTGCTTGGAGGAGCAGGGCAGCCTACCCCAAAAGACGGTGGATTCCATTTGGCCAGCGGGGAGGAAGTAGTCCTAGACTTACCCAAAAAGTGGTCAGGAAGACTATGGGGTAGGCAAGGATGTTCCTTCGACAACAATGGAAAAGGATCATGTGATACAGGAGATTGCTCTGGTTTACTTCATTGTCAAGGCACTAGTGGTGCTCCTCCATCAACCATGGTGGAAATGACATTAGGATCATCTTCTTCTCCATTACATTTCTATGATGTGAGTTTAGTTGATGGGTTTAATTTGCCAGTTTCAATGGCACCAGTTGGTGGTGGAATTGGATGTGGAGTAGCATCTTGTGAGGTTGATTTGAACATTTGTTGCCCATCTGCTTTGGAAGTGAAAATAGATGGGAAAATAGTTGGGTGTAAAAGTGCTTGTTTAGCTATGCAATCGGCTAAGTACTGCTGTACAGGGGATTATGGTAATCCAAAGACTTGCAAACCTACCCTTTTTGCTCATCTCTTCAAGGCTATATGCCCTAAAGCTTATAGTTATGCTTTTGATGACTCCACTAGCCTTAACAAATGCAGGGCACCTCGGTATGTTGTTACTTTCTGCCCTCCTAAGTGAGGACTACTGCAAGACAATACAAGCAAAGTGGTTTTACGGTGAAGTACGGAGTTATGCTAGTTCTTTTAATTTTCTTTTTCTTTTTTGGTCTATTATTGATTTGTGAATTACGTTTTGTTAAAAGAGGATGGTTTAAATGGATTTAAAAAAAAAAAAGTGTGATTTATAATTTTTTTGGCTGTTGTAATCAACTCTATACCTGGAATGGATAACATTATAAAATTTTATTTTAAAATACCATTGACGTAATATTGGAATTTTAAATTTTTTAATGAAGATAGACAACATAATACGAATAATTAACTTTTCAAGGGGACAATTGGTTCACCATTCTAAAGCGAAGGGAGTAGATGGCCATACGGTAATTGGCACACAGAAAGCCTCAAACCTCGACTTCCCTAAATGTGCTCTTCAACTTGAACATACTCAGCAAAGCAACAGACAACAGTTACATAGCGCTAACCACACTATATATTCTCCTGAAAGGTGTCCCAAGCAAAACAAGACGAATAAAGAGATTCTGATTCTCAATTCACCCGAACCAGAATTTAAGCCAGCAACAGGTGTTAATAGGGATCACTGATGATGTCGTTTTTAATTTGAGCACCAACAAATATAATAAATAAAAATAAGTGCAATAATTAAAGCGGAAAAAGGAAGGTAAAAGCTGCTGCATAATCTATGAATTATGGTACAGTACAATATAACAGGCATAAACACTGCCTGAGCTACATCAGCGCTTTTTTATCTCGAGGTACTTGTTTGCTCATCAATATTGACCTCAGCAGTTGAAGTTCCTTGGGCATTTGCAGCCTCCTGTGGAGGACCCAATCCCAATAATAAAGGAGTTTGTTTCTTTTCAGAAGTGGAATTTTTATTAGTACCCCCATTTGCAGCCCAAGCTCTCAGAGGAGGTTCAAAATGCTTGCTGGCAACATCAGGTGGCAAGGAATCTTCTCCGGGTAGATAAAGAAGCCCCTTCTCATGTAGAGATGATGATTCATTGTAGCAGGCATTCCAAAGGGAGTCAACCAAATGCCTTTCCTCCCTGGCTGCCCCAAGATCCTCTGATGACATCAAGCTGATACCCTTAATCCGTTCTTCTAGCAGTTGTTTCAATTTCTCATCTTTGTCAAATAATCTCGCACTATTCACAGCTGCCTTGTCTCGAGCAAGCTCAAGAAGGCAACGAAGGACAGCCTCTTGTACCTCAGCATCTTCACTTGATGCAAGGTGCAACATTATGGGCGGGAATCCTAGTTCTTTTACTATACCGCAATCTGAACTATTCTCCTGTAGTAGGTAATGAATCAAATTGAGAGCTTTCCTGAAAAACAAAAAGGCTAATTCTATCAGAAAATTAATTCAACAATCAATCCAATTATTCATAGTACATCAACCAGACTGTAAGTAACAAATAGTATTTCGTTTCTTTTAATTCACAACCTTCTTCCGATAATCACAACTATACAATTGTTACTAAACAAAAGGGAATGGCATATTGGCAGCACAGCTGAAAAACCATTCTAGGAATTACCTTTGGAATCTCACATTCTCCGAACCCAAAGCATCTCTCAAGCCTGAATAACCATTTGCCAGTCGAAATGCAGTAATACCTGGCTTGTTGTGCCGAATTAAAGCTGAGAATAACCAACAATATTTCCCATATAAATATCTTTCCAAAATGCACCTACATTCAAGTTTTCAAAAGTTGATAACAACAACAAACAACATAAAAATAAAAGCAGCACTTACAGGATATTGCACCAAGTGCTTTGGTTCGGACAGTCATATCTGGGTCTGATATGAAATTAGAAAGAAGAGGCTCTAAGCCATTTGCTTCCATAACCAATCGCTGGCTCTGGGGATTATTCTGGACAATGGTAGTCACAACTTCAGCAGCCTTTGCCCGAATGTTGGCATGGGAGTTCTTTAGGTAACCAAGGAGAGGGACTAAACCACCAATTGAATGAAGATCTGTCCCATAACCATAATTAGCCAAAAAAGTAAGGAGAAATAAAACCGCATGATGCACCATAAAGTATCAAACTTTGACACTCATTACAACGTGCACCATAAAGTATCAAACTTTGATACTCATTACAACTCATGACAGCAGCAAGAGTAAAAACAGAAATATCAAATATGAGGAACTTTTGTCGGTAACTGTGAGAAAATTGGAGACAAACTTACCATTTGCCATATCAATAGACTCCACATGCTCTTGTAGTTCATCCAGCATATCTATCAAACGGTACAATTTCATACAACAATCAACACAAAAAAATTAGAAACAAAAAAAAATACACTACACACCTCAAAAACCAAGATTGATTAATATGACAGTACCTTCAATATCAGCAGGAGTAACTCCCTGAGCCTCCAAGACCTGATTTGGGATTTGCATAACAAGAGTTATCTCCTTCATGCGTTTAATTACATCAACACACTGCGATTGCATAGCTTCCATGAACCATCTTCGATCCTCCTCACTAACACATACAATGCAACCAATTAAACATTCTATACGCATTAACATAATACAAAATTCATTTGCTTTTATTCATAATTGGAAAAATTAGCTAATTTTTACAAATTCTCCATACCCATTAACAAAAAAGCAATGTAATTGACAGTTTCAAGTTCTTTATATACAACGAGGCACAAGCACGAATCATTTACCTAAGATTACGAGCGGAGCCAGTCCCATCGGAGTGAGCGAGACTCCATTTGAGCAAACCATCCCAGTTGGGTCCGTCTTTCGCCATAACCACTTTTGCTTCAAGATTTACTAACCCTAGGGATGCTATATTATACAGTTCTCTTACAAAAATCGATAATTTAAAAAAGGCGGTGATTTAAACTATAAAGAAGAAGGATTATTGTGAGGAAATGGAAATAGAGAAATATAAATAGCACAATAGTGACTTCTGGAAACCTCTCCAGAATTCGAAACAATTTTGAAGACCAAGAGCTACGTATATAACTGTATAAGAGAAAAGTAAACTTAGGGACGGTGACACACACTTTCCAAATATTTTTCTGGTCCAATAACATTATGGGCCTGTAACTTGTTCTAAATATATTAGACTAGCCCATTAAAATACTTTAATTATATTTTCTTAAAAAAAATGATTATGGAATATATATAGGAAAAAATTATTCTAAACCCTTAAATTTATTTTATTTTATAAGATAAAAATATATATTATTTTTAAAAGGAAAATAAATAATAATAATAATAATAAATTTAAAAAATATATTAGTCTTTATCAATAAAATATAACCCACACGTCTAATGGTATATATTCTTATTTCTAATTGATTTTGTTAGCAAAATTGATTAAGTTGATTTGATATTGAATCATCTCTATATAATAGTGATTAATTAAAAGGTAAAAAAAAAAATGAAAATTGAATGATTAATGGAAGACGATGTGTATTGTTTTCATATTTAAATTATACAACCTTTTTGGAAGTCAAAATAAGAAATGAAAGAAAAATAGAGTAAATAAAAAAAAAATATTAAGAAATTAATTATTTTTTTAAATATGTATTTTATTTCCTTTTAAAATTGAGATAGTAAAAAAAAAAATTACTTATTATTAAAAATAATTATTAATTTATTTTTAATAATTAAGTATTTCTTATTTATTTCATTTCTTATTTTTTCTTTTAACATTAACTGTCTATAAAAATAATCTAATCATAAAAAAGAAAAATTGTGCCAAGTGCTAACACGAGCCGCATGGTTTGCTTCACCGGCAGACAGATTACAGATTCAGCGCACGTTTTGTGTAACCGAAAATCGCTTTCATTTGGATATCTGTTTGTCAAATTGTAGCACTCTGCTTTTGGAACTGTTTAATGGTCACTTTATCAGACCAATAATTTAGCTTCTTCGATTTTATTTTTATAAGGAAATTCAATAATTTTTATAAAAATTGGATATTCTGATTACTTACAATTCATATTCTTTTCATTAATGCTTTTGCATATTTTTGGAATTTTTCACATTTCTTTGGTCATTTGCGTCATTGCAAACGACTACAACACCTTTCGTACATTCCAAAATTTTCAAAAATAAGTAAATTACTGTCAACTCCTCAAAATTGAGATTTATCATAATTAATCAAAATTATATCAACAGAATTCATTTTAAACCATGTGTTGTTGAATTTTCAAACAACTAAAGACTGGATTATATACAACTTGGATAAATTATTCAAACAAGTCTCAATGACTTGTTTAGCCTAATTAATAATAAAAATAATTATTTTAAAACTCTTATATTTTTTTCATTTTTTTATATTTTAAAAATTATATTATATAATTCATAAATTTTACTTCCCTTAATCATTCCATTTATTTTTATACACATTTTCTTCAGTCAACAGTGTAAAAATCAAAATTTGAATATTTTTTTATATAATACCCAAAATAACCATATATGCTTCCCTTTCCCTTCTCCCTCTCTCCTCCTTGTCTATTGTTCTCTCCTCTACAATTTTTCTTCTCCCTCCCTCCTCATCCTCTGCTGTTCTCTCCTCTAAATTTGAAAAATCCACTGAAATTCTCCAACTTAAATATCCAAAACCTCAATATAAAATCCCCAAAACACGTAATTACACAAGGAATGCGAGATTCATCAACTAAAAATTACACACTGAAGTTAACCAATACTCAAAAATCCAATATTTTCTTTAACAAAACACTTCAATTCCTACCCAGATCCAGAAAACGTAGAGAGAGAAAGTGTAGAGAGGGAAAGAGTAGATTTGATTAGAAAGAAAGGGGAAGGGAGACTACCGAAGTTAGCCAATTCTTCGTATGATACTGTTTTCGGAGCTTCTCAATCTTATGCCAGCACTTTAACAATGACCTGGGTGGGTGAGTAGAAGAAGACTCAGCCATGTCAGCAGCTACATAGTCCCAATGGGCAACCTTAAGATTTCCACGATTGATAGAATACCATTTGTCACGATAAGCTTCAATTAGAACAATGGTTTTGTCACGACCCCGACCCCCAATTGGACAAGTGACCGACATTAAGAAACAAAAGAAGTATAAAATTTTCGAAACTTGTAGTAAGCCTGACTTATCACTGAACAATAAAACCTGTAATATAACAGCTATAACTGTCACAGACAAAGACTATAAGCCTACATATTCAACACAATCTTCATAATTTAACATCAATTAAGTTTTGCGTAACAAAATATCTATAAATCTGACATTGAAAATAAAAATGGGAGCTTTAAAGATTTTAATACAATGAATATAAAATAATGATATAATAGATTAAATAATTTTACTGCCTGAGAATTAAGAGGATTGAATATTCAACTTAAAAATTTAATCTCTTTAAACTCAATCGGAAACCTGGAAAAAATATTTGAACAGGAGTGAGCGTTCGACTCAATAAGCTGATATAAATTAATTTAACATGCAGATCATTTATTAAATCTGCATGAAATGTTACATAACATATAATCATCGATAAATATACATAACAACCATGATGGAAAATGTCTGTGCAATCAAATCTCATCTATGTCTTCGTTTATCGTAAATGGGGAGCCGACCCCCCTCCCTTGGCTCTCTTAAATTTCAATTATAGGGCTACGATGAGATCAACTCAAATCAGGTATCCCTATATTGTCTTATCCATGTCCAGGAGCCACGGTGAGATCAACTCGAACTAGGCAATTCCTGTAATAACATTATCATAAATCATATTGTGTTATGTTACATCATTGATATTTTATGTGTTAGTGGTGGATTTCACATCACTCTATTTTCCATCATCAACATATACATATAATGCTATTCATCATCATCATAAATATCATATAATATGACATAATCATACATCATACTCCTAAATTTAATGCAATAATAATAGTTATATACATATATTTTATCCATCAATACTTGCATGCAGAGTTAAATTAAATATATCAACTCACAACTTGATGACCAATAACCAGTTAGCTCTGTTCAGAGCGCCTGAAATCTGACAGTTAGGAAACTCCTGAATACCTAAATTGAATAGCATAGAGAAAATATTAGAATATAAAGATACATATTAACTTAGTAAATTACGAATTAACTTCTAAGAATTTATTGAAATTTCGACAGAACCTCTCCTAAAACTATAACATTACCCACTAAGACAAAAGAGTAAACACTTCCAAATAGTTCACAGAACAAACAATATTAACTCAATAACCCCTTCTGAGTTCCCAAATTTATCATCACCACTAAACAATTCATCCAGTAAAAAATATAAAATAATGTTTAAAATCACAACTTTTCTTTTAAATTTTATTTTTTTAAAATCTTTCTAAATTCGCTATGCACTATATAATATAAATCATGCTTTTAATTAAATATAGCTTATTAATAGCTAACCATATAAATAAAAGAAATAATTGATATTTATAGAATAATATTTATTACTTTCTTTTTAAATCTTAATAAAATTCTAGAAATACATTTTATTAATAATATCTTTTTAATTCACGTTAACATCACATATTTACTAAAATGGTTTATATAATTAATTTAAATACCATTTATATAAAAAAAAAATATTTTATATTTAAAAATATTTTAATTTCAACTCATTCTTTTCATGAAAATTTATTTTGATATTCAATAAATAAAATAATAATTAAACCATATTAAACTATTTTCATTGAATTTCATAATTTATCTCAACCATTGAAAATCATTTAATTCAATTAATTAAATATAATTTCATACATATATAAATCAAGAAAACCATATTAATAATTCTAACTCCAAATAACTTAAAATAATTAAAGATAATTATTTACTTTATTTATGGCACATATAATAAAATAATTGAAAATTATATATATATATTTATTAAATAAATAAATAAATCAAAATTTTTATCCTTTTAAAATATTATAATCATAAATATTTCTTCAAAATATTCATTAGCCATAAATTTAGTAAATCATTTAAAGAAATCTATTTTCCTCTTCAAAATAATTTCTTTAATCTTAATAATTTTTATCTTATAAAATTATGAATTTATAAACCATATTATCAATTTATAAAAATTCTATTATCACCGTATATAATCATTTCCATCAAAATTTGGATCAATTAACCCAATAATAAACATATAAAATTAACTAAACATAGATTTGGGATATACTAAAAATAAAATTTCTCAACTAGGGTCAAAAAAACACATCGAAAAGATCCAACAAAACTGCTGGAAATCGGTCGCCGGAGCCGCCGCCGCCGCTGTCGGTGGTCCCAGATGTCGAACCTTACACCATCATGATCTTCTTGCCTCCAGGAACATGGGTCTGTCATCCACTCGCCGTGGTTTGCTGGAATCAATGCCTAGAAGCTTCGGTGGCCGAAATCCTCCCCCTCTGATTTCTCCGTCATCGCTCCATCATTTCCTCCATGTTTGGTATCAACTGAAAGCCCATGAAGTGAGCTTTCCATTGATACCAAGATCGCCGGAAACTGCCACCGGAACCGGCCAAAAACTTCATCAGAAGTTTCTGCCTCTTTCTCTTTCTCTCTCTCTCTTTCTTCATCGCACCGAACCAGAATAGCTGATTGGTTAGTTTTTAAAACCAACCAATCATTGTTCACAAAAATAGAAAATAATAAAATTTATTTTTTAAAAAAAACAAAACACACACACATATATAACCTTAATTAACAAGAAATGAAAGTTGGCCTAGTGGTTGGAAGATTTATCCTCCCTCCCACCAGACCCAGCTTCGAATCCTAGAGGCGTTATATATATATATATATATATATATATATATATA
>CANXYC010815162.1:0-16556 GCA_948193065.1 Aleurites moluccanus
ATCCTCAGATGCTCCACATGCTCCTCCTCACTCCTAGAATAGATAAGTATGTCATCAATGAATACAATGACAAACTTATCCAAAAATGACCTAAACACCCTGTTCATCAAATCCATAAAAGCAGCTGGTGCATTGGTCAACTCGAATGGCAATGCCAAAAACTTATGATGCCCATATCGGGTCCTGAAAGCCGTCTTAGATATATCACCCTTCTTAATCTTCAACTGGTGATACCCAGACCTCTCATCTATGTTCGAAAAATGGCTGGCACCCTGCAGCTGATCAGATAAGTCATTTATCTGAGGCAATGGATACTTGTTCTTCACTATCACCTTATTCAGCTGCCTATAATCTATACACATCCTCAAAGAGCCATCTTTCTTCCTTACAAACAGTACCGGTGTACCCCAAGGAGAACTGCTCAGTCTGATGAACCCTTTATCCAATAGCTCCTATAACTGCACCTTCAATTCCTTCAGTTCAACTGGAGCCATTCTATATGGAGGAATAGATATCAGGTCATTGCCTGTATGCACCTCAATCTCAAACTCTATCTCCCTATCAAGGCTATCCTAGCAACTCCTTAGGAAACACATCAGGAAACTCCTGAACTACCGGTATCTGATCAAGCTGTACAGAAGACCTCTGTACATCAACCACATGTGCTAAATAGGCTGAACAACCTTTCCCAATCATCCTTCTGGCCTGGATAGCAGAAACCAGATTAACCCAGAACTCTCGAATATCACCCTGAAACTTAAACTCTGGCTGCCCCTCAGGTTGAAATCTAACCCTCTTCCGATAATAATCAATGACTGCTCGGTGCATCATAAGCCAATCCATACTTAGAATAACATCTAGGTCTAACACAAGTAACTCAATCAAATCAGCACGCAAGATATTATCATCAATCTTAACCACATAGTCAGGATAGTAATAATCAACATCAACACTTTCACCCATAGGAGTAGCAATCATTAAAGGCACATCTAACAATCTCTTTTCCTTATTCAATTTAGGTGCAAGTATAGTGACACAAAAGAGTGAGTAGCACCCGAATCGAATAAGGAATCTGCAATCTCATTCTGAATCAAGATAGTACCTGTAACCACGTTATCTGATCTCTGGGCCTCCTGGGTGTTGACTGCAAACACTCTGCTCTGACCCCTATCAGCTGGAGCCTGACTACCATTGGGAGCCTGACCTCCTTTGCCATAGCCTCTGCCTGTAGCCTCTCTACCCATATTCTGACTCGCCTGAACCACTGGCTAAGAGACTGTAACAGATGGCTGTTGATTAGCCCTCAATGGACACCTGTTAGCATAATGGCCCTACTGGCCACACCTCAAACAAGCACCAGTCTGTCTCCAACACTCCCCTCCATGTCTCTAACCATAAAACCCATAACTAGGTATACTAGGTGCCTGTGCAGCTGGTCTGGAAGAACCCTGAGAATATACAGGTGCTGACTGAACCACAGGCGGTCCCCTACTCTAAATCCTCCTCCTCTGACTACTAGCTGTAGACCTCTGATCAAACCGAGGCACTGGCTCTGCCTACCTAGGCTGGGAGCTACTCTCCCCCCTCATAATCTGTGATCCTGGACCCCCTTTCCTTTTCTAGTCCCTCTTAGCTCTCTCAAACTTGTACTTCTCTTCCATCTGTGTAGCCTTATCAATCACCGTTGTCAAAGAAGTAAACTCAGTAGCCAATAATGCATTACGTAATACAGCATGAAGACCCCTCTGAAACCTACTAATCAAATCAGCCTCTATAAGTACAATATGAGTAGCATACCTACTCAACCTGATAAACTCCTCCATATAGTCCTCAATAGATCTGTCACCTTGCTCTAACTGCTCAAATCTAATTAGGTTACGAGTCTTCATCCCCTCTGTAATAAATTCATTAATAAGACCTACCAAAACTCAGCCTATGAGGGTGGATGCTCACCATATAACCTGGGCTCCATCCTCCTAGAAAATGAGGTCCATGCCTTACCCTTCAGTAATAGCCCAACTAGCTCAACTGCTCTCAACTCTGAACATAGTAGTCTCCTCACTACCTTCTCTACCTCCTGTAAGAAATCTACAGGATCAGTGCCTCTGTCTCCCCTGAACTCAGGCAAGTTTAGCTTCAAAAAGCTAAATATCGATACTCCACCCTCCTCTATCACTCTTCAACCTCCCTGTCCAGCAGGCTCCCTCTAAACCCCTACTGGCAGCACAGGAGCCAGTACCACTGGAACTGCCTCTGGCATTACAGGTGGAGGCACTACTGCTGGAGCTGGTGGTAGAGGTACATACTGATGCTCTCGTCTCAAATCAGCCATCTCTCTCCGTAACTCCATCAATCCCCTCATCATCTCTACTCTCCAGGGGTCATCGCACCTCTCTGTATCCTCTGTAGTCCGTCGAGATCTAGATAGACCATCTGATACTGTAATCTCCCTCACCAATGACTCATTGGAAGCTACCTCTGCCTCCCTGGTATCCCTGTCCCTATCGTCAGACATCTCTGTAATTTGTTAGGAAAAATGGAAACAGGCTCAGAATATGACAAAAATGCAGAATAATAACATATAACAGACAATAACAGCAAGAGACGTTAAAGGAAATCCTATGCTTCATGGTATACTTAATTCCACCCCATTATGTACTTAGTCACTATTCCTCTGTAATTTGAGTACTATTCATCTGTAATCTAAATCCACTGTCTGTAACCTAAAGCTATGATACCACCTATATCACGACCCATTTTTGGATCGTGACGGTCCTAGGGCATGGGAGATGCCAATGGCGACCGACACCCGTAGAACCCTATAAACCACAATATATTATCCATTTTAGTTAGTTACCATCCATTATGTTATTTTGTAATTCATTTTGTCATTTACTGCAATTGGCTATAACAATCCATATATCATATTATATAATCATCATATAACTCATAATATCATCATAATCATATATACATGTTCATTTCCTAGCTAACCCATACATACCCCATGGAGCAGCTAGATTATGAACATCAAAATAATAATACAAATCAGAATATATACATCAGTAATGCTGGCAGAAATCCCCGTATGACAGACAACAGGATTCTACACTCTACTCCTCTCCTGAAATGGGTAAACAAAGAAATGGTAAGTATATAAGATACTTAGTGAATCTATATGCATCAACAAGTAAACTGTAGGTAGATAATAGAGCAATGGTATCAATAAGTCAGATACAGTAAACAGAATCAACATCAAGTTACAGAATAACCAAGGAATAAAACACAGGCTCAGTATCATATGGAAAGACAGATAAAGGGATGAACTGTATGAAATTATACAATCTCCAGTAATCAATATGGACCATATGCGAACATATAGGTCTCCAGTAGTATATCAATATCAGTGAGCACAAGACTGATAAGGTCTTATGGCCAGGACCATAACCCCACCTAGCTAGGGTAACAGTAATATAATGTGCACATCGCCGACAGTATTTCCCTACTACCTTGTCAGATCGGTAGCTCTGTCAAGCCACATTAGGATCAATAGCAAGAAACAACATATCAATGGATACCATTATGCAATAATGGCCTCTTCCATATCAATAAATCCAATATCCATCAATCAATTATCAATGAGATCAATGGCAATGCTATAGGTGACATATAATCAATGACGAATGGTTTGGCAATTAAGAAAGACATAGAACAAAAGTTGGCTCGCAAAGGAAAACGGTAGGCCAATTGGCAAGCCAATGTCGTTGGCGACAATGGCATTCAAATGGTAGGCCTATGGAATGCAAACAATAGGCCAAAGACAAAATAAGCTAGGCATTTCATCAAACACATGGTGGGCATACAATGGCAAACCAATAGGTTAGGTTAGGGTGCAAAATTGACTTGCCCAATACAACCAACAATAAGCCATATTGTCAATACTAACATAGGCATCAAAGAAACAATATTAAACAACATCAAAAGAGCTCAAATTGGCTATGGAAAACAAGGCAAAAATCAAGCAAAAATAGGCAATGTGAATAGTATTAAGGGTTCAGCCATGAATGCACTTTCACACAAGGTTTTCATTTTCAATTTCAATATAATAGGCATGTTAAAGGATTCATATAAGACTCACCTAAGCTTCTAACTGGCTTTGGAAAATTCAATTCCACCCAAAATCACCAATGGAGCCAAATAGCACACCTTTGTCAAAACCTCAATTCTACACCAAACTAATCATCAATTAGTTACCTATTCATATCCAGTTAATATATTCTAACATCAATTAACATAATCTAACACTAAATCATTAAATCCTTTCTTACAACTTCAATTTAGCTAGAAAAATTAGGCATTTCTATAAATTTGCATCAATTGATGCAATCTAACACCATACCCATCTAATTCAACCTAAACAACATATAATTGAACCATTAAAACAAACAAACTAATTGGTTACCTTGATGGAGTGATTCCACTCAAAATGCTCTCTTCTAATTTCCTTAAATTCCTTTGCTCCTTCTTGAAAATTGATAATATAAATGGCAAGAACTAAGTTAATATTCAAGATTTCTATAAATTTCTCTAAGGAAATTTGGTTGGAAATTAAGAAATGAGAGGAAAGAAGAGAAGAAATGGTTCGTCCTTAAAGAAGAAGAAGATGATAGAAATTGTTTTAAATATTGATTATATAATAAAAATCATATGATAAATTACAACTAACTCCCCAAACTTCCATATATCACATTTTGGTCCAAATTCTTCTGCAATTTATTCTGTCAATTCTGTCAGGATATGGATTTCAAAGTGGGTAGTCAATAAGCTTATTTTAATTTATACTTATTTATAAAAATAGTTCCAGAGTCATTCTGTAACTCCGTCGGACCCATTTCCATTATTCACCTTAAACTTCATTTTATTTACGATTTTTCCATTGGTTACTTTTTCAGTATTCCTAAATGATTTTCACTTCTTTCTTTTTACCAAAATTACAAATGTTTTATGGTGATCTTTTACCCCCAGGTCAACATCAGAAATTCTTCTGTTGACCGGATTGCTAATTTCTCGGCAGTATTCCCAACACCGCCGCTTTCCAAAAAAGTAACTAGTTCGCTTTCTATCTGTGCCTCTAAAATTATTTCCCATCATTTCAAGACTTATGAACCACATAATGAGAACTAAATCATTCATATATGTTAGAACTTTCTAGGGTATTACATCATCCCATGTCACTGTTCAACCACATAATCAACTAATGATTAAACATCCACGTGTTTGTCCAGTTTACCATAAATAAGCAGTTTATGACTCACTGCTTCTATTCCATTAGTATCCAACTAACTGGAAGACAAACATATGTGATGGTCTATCGGACTAATGCTGCCCAAGCGAGGAGTTCTAATACCATGAACATATTTTAAGATCTTATACAAGATTAAGCTGTCACACAATTATCCAATTTGAGAAAAAACATATCTAACAATAATCTTATGGATTAGTTTTCTAAATAAATGAAAGTACAACAAATTACACATTATTATAAATAAGAATACTATTTATTGCCATGATGGGAAAATTTGGTTACAAATAATTACATAAAAAATGGCATTGCTCTAGGGCATATTATAATATCACTAACAAACTCTCATCTTCTCAAGATGTACATCTAACTGCTTCTGAGATATGGCTTTGGTAAGTGGAACAACAAGGTTATCTGTTGAAGCTATCTTCTTCAAGACTATATCACCTCTCTTAACAATTTCTCTAATAATGTGAAAACAAAACTCAATGTGTTTGGATTTATGGTGAGACTGAGACTCCTTTGCTTGAGCTATGGCTCCATTGTTATCACAAAAAAGAGTAACCAGTGATTCAATGGAAGGAACCACACCAAGTTCGGTGATGAACATCCTTATACAAACATATTCTTTGGCAGCATCAAAAGCAACAACATATTCAGCTTCAATAGTGGAGTCCGCAGTGACAGTTTTCTTAGAGCATCTCCAATACACTGCACCTCCATTATAAGTGAATATAAACCCAAAGATAGACTTTCTATCATCCATATCTGATTGAAAATCAGAATCAGTAAAATTATCAAGCTTCAAATCACCTCCTCCATATGTCAAAATTAAATCTTTAGTCATTTGAAGGTATTTAAAGATTGTTTTGATAGTAGTCCAGTGTTCTACACCTGGATTAGATTGAAACCAACTAGTAATACCAATCGCATACGCTATATCCAACCTAGTACACAACAAAGCATACATAAGGCTTCCTATAGTAGAAGCATAAGGAACCTTAGCCATTTTCTTCCTTTCCTCAGGTGTCTAGGGAGACATACCTTTCGAAAGATGGATACCATGGCATACTGGTAACAATCTCCGTTTGGAATCCATCATATTGAACTTTTTCAATATCTTTTCCAAATAAAGATGCTGAGAAAGCCTTATAATTCTTTTCTCTCTATTACTATAGAGACAAATCTCAAAAATATAGGTAGCTTCTCCTAAGTCTTTCATAGAAAAGGTTTTTGATAACTAAAGTTTCACTATAGTCATCATTCCAACATCATTTCCAATTAACAAAATATCATCTACTTACAAGACAAGGAAAGTGAGTTGGCTCCCACTAACCTTCTTATAAACACAAGGCTCATCGATGTTATTAATAAAACCATAAGAACTAATGTCTTCATCAAACTGATGATCCCAACTCCTCAAGGCTTATTTTTAGGCCATAATTAGATATCTTCAATTTGCACACTTTAGAACCATCTAGAGATTAAAAACCTCTTGGTTATTGCATGAATATGTCTTCCTCAATGAACCCATTAAGGAACATAGTTTTGATATCCATTTGCCAAACCTCATAGTCATAGTGTGCAGTTATGGCTAGCAGAATTTTGATCGACTTTAACATAGCAACCACAAATAAAGTTTCTTTATAATCGATACCTTTTCTCTGGCAATACCTTTTGCTACAAGTTGTGCCTTATAGGTTTCCATATTTTTGTTTGCGTCAATCTTTCACTTATAGACTCATTTACACCCTATGGGAATCACCCTCTTTAGGAGGGTCTACTAGTTGCTAGACTTGGTTCACATACATGGAATCTATTTCGGACTGCATAGCCATAAGCCATTTATCAAAATCTATATCGGTTATAGTCTCCTCATAAGTAGTAGAATAGTCAAGGCGATTGATCTCTACAATAATGAACAATTGATGTACATTTTCCATGAGAAACCTGTACCTCACTGATGGGTGAGATACCCTACTAGATCTACGAAAAGCAGGAGTAGATGAATCTATAACAAGAGTAGGTTCAATGGTGTTGTGATCAATATCTATGATATCATCATGTTGGACATCTTCGTCCAATTCTACTTGGTTATATTTGCTTCCATCTCTAAGAAACTATTTCTCTAAGAAAATAACATCTCTACTAATAACAATTGTTTATTCTTCAGGTAGATAAAAGTAGTATCCTAAACTACCTTTAGGATATCCAATAAATCTTCTTTTAACAGATCTAGTTTCCAACTTATCTGTTTTTAGCTTCTTGATATAAGCCGGACATCCCCAAATCCTAATATAATTAAGACTGGGGTGTCTTACCATACCATATTCGATACGGTGTTATAGAAACCAATTTAGAAGGAACCCAATTAAGGATATAAGAAGTTGTCAACAAGGAATATCCCCACAATGAGTTAGGAAGGTCATTGTAACTCATCATGCTCCGTACCATATCAAAAGAGTACGGTTTCTCCTTTCAGATACTCCATTCAATTGAGGTATTCCAGGAGTAGTCAACTGTGAGGTAATGCCATTAGCTTTCAAGAATTCAAGAAACTTGGTACTTAAATACTCACCACCTCGATATGATCAAAGAGTTTTATTATTGTTTCCTAATTGGTTTTCCACTTCTCATTTAATCTCTTTAAATTTCTCCAAAGATTTTGTTTAAATTTTATTAAATACTCATATCCATATCTAGATAGATTATTGGTGAATGTAATGAAATATGAAAAACTATCTTTAGCCATTTTACTAAATGTGCCACACACATCACTGTGTATAAGCACTAAAACATCTTTGGCTCTCTCACTTGTTCCTGTGAATGGTAACCTTCTCATTTTGCCTTGAAGAAAAGACTCACAAATTGGATAGGGTTCATCACCCAAAGAATTCCAGATTCTTTGTTTCTCTAAGTTATTAAGTTTATCTTCTTCAATATGTCTAAGTCTTAAGTGCCAAAGTTGTTTTAGACTTTTTTGGTATTGTGAAGTTGAGGTTATAAAGATGGTGGAGAGTTAATTTCTTTACAGGTTGTATAATTTTTAAAATATAATATGGGTATTAGATTGAAAATAGAAAGGAGATTTTGTCAAAATTTCTATAAGAATAATAACTTTTAAATGGAATTTGGAATATTAATAAATGGATTCATGTATAAATGAAAGTAAATGGCATGTTAATAGATTATACAGATTTTTAGTGACTTTTGGTTTACCCATGCCTTAGGACCATCATGTACCAAAAGTGGGACATGACAAATAACCTTTGGACTAACCCCCCTTTATGTCAGAAGTTGATCAGGCAAAATTGGTCAAATTATTCAGCAAAAATTGGTAAGCCTTTTCTACTGGCTCATTATTTAAGAATGCATTTATCGTTAGGGATTTCCTAAGATCTCCTTCACTAACTAGTATCTTCTCCAAATTATCCACCAGCTTAGTTCTTTGCTCAGGCACCCAGGTCGGGGAATTTTCATCCAACACTACTACTTCCCCCACCCCGGGCGAATTGGGTGCATCTATTCTTTTCTTTGCCTCCCTCTCTTTAAGGGGCTACAAGGAATCTTAGGACCCATAAACTGTAAATTCTCTCCCATCTGCCATTGGTACATTCATCTTCAGGTGTCTAATATTAATGGAGGCACCTAGATCATACAATAAAGGCCTCTCTAACAGAACGTTGTATGTCAAAGGAGTCCTTACCACCATAAAAGTTACCATTACTGTCATGCACTCTGAGGACGTTGCAACTATAAAAGGGAGTCTTGTTGTCCACAAAGTAGGGATTTTTGTCCCATCTAATGTGCAAATGGGGTTTTCCAGTTCCTCCAAGTCTTCTTCTTTTTTCAGACCCTTTTTCCTATAGGCCTTGTTAGTTATTATGTTTATTGAACTCCCATCATCTACAAGTATTCTTTTCACTATATAGTTAGCCACAATGGCTTGGATAACTAGTAAATCAGCATGTGGAACTCTTAGCTTGCTTCCATCCTCCCTTATGGCCAAAGTTCGCTTGTCTCCAAAATATAGGAATTATGGCTCCTCATTCTTTCTTCTCCGGACTTTCTTCTAATTATGACTATGTGAACTCTCCCCAGGCCCTCCTGTGATGCAGTGGATGACTCCTACCTAGCCATCATTGACAACTCGCTTTCCCTTATCCCTATTGGACTTACCTTGTTAGCCCTCCTCTTGAGACTTCCCTTTGATGAACCTCATTAGGAAGCTTTGATTAATGAGTCACTCTATTTCCTCTAAAATTTGCCTATACTCATTAGTGTCATGCCTATTTGTGTCATGGAAATTACAATATTTATTTTATTTTCTATATTCTGGGGCAGAACGTAGAGGCGCAGGCTTCTTCCAGATATTCTCACACTTAAATGCTATAAATACTTCCTATAGAGAAGTAGTCAATAGCGTGTATTGATAAGCCTTTTCTTGTTTGAAGGTTTTGAGAGGCCTATAGTTGCAAGCCTCATCTTTCTCTTCCTTATTACTTTTCTTCTCTCCATCCTTGGATTTTCTCTGCTTCTTTTCTGCTCCAGCTTCATTCTCCATTCACCACTTTTTTGAAAATTGGTTGAGAGCAAAGGCTTCATCTTACCTAATAAATTCTTAGGCGAGGATTAGGGCATCCTCTAATGTATTAGGGGCATGATGACATAGGGCTTTAAAATAATCCCCATGCGTGGTGCCATTTTGTAATGCTTCAACTGCTTTGGCTTAATACAGGTGGTAATCTTCAAAGCCTCTTTATTGAAAGTGGCTATGTAGTATTGTAGTGACTCTACTTCCTTCTGTGTGACTATTTCTAGGAAGCAAGTTTTCCTCTCAATTGTGATGTTGGAGGAGAACCTCTTAGTGAATAACTCAGCCAATTGAGGAAAGGAATTGATACTGTAACACTTCAGATAATGCTTAGAACTAGAACTCTAAAGGGAAAACCTAGAGGGTTCTTTCTTTGTTTAAAAGTTATATATTAATGCATGTTTATGTATGAATTGAGTGTATATTCATGTTTTTGGAAGTATTACAAGCATAAAAGTGGTCTAAAGGCTGTTAGGAAGAAATTGGAAAAAATTGCGTTTTTGGTGAACTGGAGGCAAAATGGTCATTGCACACCCCTTCGAGTTTTATGGAAATTAACATGATATTTGAAGTTAGAAAAGAATATTAGGACATGAAAATGAAGATATTTTATTTATTTGAACTTTTATTGGAGAATTAAATCCGGTAGAAAATAATTCCCGGCAAGCTGCTCGATTTAGGAGTTTCATTTGAACTAAGGGCAATTTGATCTTTTCCTTTGGAATATGGACTTATATGGTGTATGCAAGCTTATGGTATCATTTTAGGCTTGTGTAAATCTAACCATTGGATGAAATGATGAAGAAATGGATGGTTGGATGGCTAGGTTTCACCATTTCTATCATAAGCCTAATGTATAAGATTATGCCTTTGATATTTAAGTTAGATTTTTCTGACCTCTTCATCATTCGTCATCTTCGTCATCATATTCACCAACCATTTTCTCTTTCTTCCTCCATCCATGGTTTGACCACCATTGAACACCACCAAAGCTTATAGTTTTCTTCCCTTTTTTGATAGAAACTAGTTAATTCCACTATTATAAACTCAGATATAACCTTAGATTCTAAGGAAAAACAAGAAGAATCAAAGAATCAAAGCTTTGAAGTTTTTGAAGAACTTTTGGTAAGTGATTGATTTTACGATTCTTTTAATTCAAATATGTTCTTAAGGTGTTCTTTGATGTTTATTAGTGTTCAAAACATGTTTTGAATGGAAGAAATTCTAAAAGTTGGAATGAAAACCTAATAGGAAGAACTTTGAATCAAAGTGATGTTTTGATGAATCTTTTGGTTTAAATGAGTTGTAATTGATGTGTATGATGTGAATTAGTGGTTAAATGATTAAAACAAATCCATTTGGATGGAAAACTTGAATGGACGAATGTGAGGTGCTTGGAATAATGGTTTGATGTTTTATAGGTTTAAAAGGTTTAAATGATGTGTATTTGATGTGTTTAACATGAATTGATGGAAAGAAAATCAATTGGATGGTTTCTCATTTGGGTCAAAACTTTGAGGTGCTTAGATGATGAATGATACTTTGATGTTTAATAGGTATATATGGATGAATGTTTCGCATTTGATGTGTATAAATGTTGTATGATTGATTGATATTGAAAAATGGATGAATGGAATGATTTCCATTAAGGTGGAACTATATTGACTTTGTTACTTTAAGGTGTTATGCTAATGCAATTGAAGAAGTGAAGTTTGAATATAGTTTGATGGTATAAATGATGTAAATGTATAAGTTCAAATATGGAAAAGATGATTGATATAAGTACTTGGAAAGCATATGTGAGTTATGATGTATGTTTGATATGAAATGATGAACTAAGTGTATATGAGTTCTTAATATAGTATATAAGTGATGAATATGTGAAATGTGAATTAAATATGATGATAGATTTGCAATTGATGCATAAAGGAATGGAAAGTGTCAATTATGTGATATAGGATTTATAATGTATAACATATGTGTTTATGCATGTTAATGTGATTTGATATGTGTTTTGATATGAAGTATAGTGAGTATAAGTCTTACCGGAGTGATTTGGTTAATATAGGAGAATCTTCCCGAGCTAGGGCCACTGATGGCGAGTCGCGGGATGGCTAGGCCTATTGGGGAAAATATTTGAAGTTTTTGCTAGAGGTGAGTCTATATATATGATTCATGCATTATTCATTCATAAGTTATGCATTTATGCATATGAAATAATATCCTTGATTGAAAACCATTAATAATCCACTTTTGGGGAGTTTTGCTAAAATGACCTAAAATAGCGCTACTGAAATGCCTAAAACTAGCCTAAACTTTGATTCTGTATAAAATTCATTTTGAAAGGCTTTTTGATGTCAAATCAAGCCCAATTGTCTATTATATATATGTATTTATCATTTGTATAAAGAAAATGCTATGGAAATGTTGATTTCAAGGCAAACCAGAAAAGTGCTTGAAAAATGAGAAATGGACCCGTAATTTAGGGGTGTCAGCTGCGCTGGCGCAATTGGGCCTCGGAGACCAAAATTTTCACATTGATCCAAATTGTTCCTCTCATCCTTATGATATGATATAACATCATTAAATTCATATTTGAGACTTTATATTGATATATTCATGCTATATGAGACATTTGCATATAATATTTTATAACAGGACTACTTCGATGGTGTAGTTAATAATCCATCGGCTGTGTATACAGATATATGTTTATATGCTATGACCTCTGCTAGGGAGGGGGAAATTTTCTATGCTATGATGTGATTGGTTGGAAATGGTATGATTGGATGGAAATGTGAAGGAAGAGAAGTGAAGTAACAGTTATTATATGATATGATATGATATGTTATCTTGTTATATTATATGCATTATGGTTCATGATATGTATTTCATCATACCATTATCAATTATTGATTACTTACAGATCATTAATGGATAGATGTGACTTTTCATGAATAATATTGCATAATCATATATTAGATTCACTGAGTCTAATCTTATACTCACCCCTCAGTGGTTTAATATTTTCAGGACCTCGGTGAGGCAGTCATCCATTGGCTACATTACCTTCAGCCTTGGATTACAGATGTATGTATTCAGGTTACTCCTATGTATAGAAGTTCCTTGGTATATAATGTATATAGGGCTTGGATTGGCTAAGAGTTTAATGTTAAATATGATCAAAATGTTAACCAAGTATGATATGAAAATGTAAATGATGTACATATATGATATGAGATATGATTATAAATTTTAAAGTGCTTATTGAGTTGTGATTGTTCAATGGAGGTTAAAAGGGGATGTATGTGTTATTGGAAGTATAATTTTTATTTCTTACGGATAGCTTAAGTCAGAGTTATAAAGGAAACTTTGTCAGTTTTTCTATAAGAATCTTATGATGTTTTAGAAAAAAAATTACTACCTAAATTGTATCATATGTTAAGGAATGATTATTAATGGCATTATTAGTTTGTAAAAGTTAAGTTAAAGTAAAATCATGGGTTCTTCGAGGTACTGGTTGCCTTGGCATTACCCGTACCCTAGGACCATCATGGTCTAAAATTAGGCCGTGACAAAGGACTGCCTTCAGTAGGTAGAAGAGTTATGCTGATCTGAAGAGAATGATGTACATTTTGCAGTTGGTGATCATGTCTTCCTTAAGGTCTCACCGATGAGGGGTATTATGAGATTTGGGAAAAGGGTAAGTTATCACCAAGGTTTATAGGCCCATTTGAGATTCTTGAGAAGATAGGAAATGTGGCTATAGATTGGCTCTTCCGCCTAGTATGAGCCATGTACATCCGGTTTTCCATATCTCTATGTTGCGAAAATATGTGTCTGATCCATCACACATATTGGAGGTTCAGGATGTGGATCTCAATCCGGACTTGTCATATGAGGAGCTTCCAGTAGAGATCATTGATCGACGGGTCAAACAGTTGCGGAATAAGGAGATCCCGATGGTGAAAGTGCTTTAGAGAAACCAGTCTATGGAGGAGAGCACTTAGGAGAGTGAGTAGGAGATGAGGAGCAGATATCCATTCCTGTTCCATCAATGAGGTATGTATCTATTTAAATTCAAGGACGAATTTAATTGAAGGAGGGAAGAATGTAATACCCTAGAAATATATAACAGGTTTTAGTGAATAAAATTCTCAGTATATAAATTAAAATCATCGAAATGACCAATAATAATTTTAGAAAATCAGTTAGAGCGAAAATGAAAAAAATTTTCGAAAATCGTTAGTACTGATATCGCTGCCGTAAAAATAGTGGTACGGTCAACGAATGAATTTCTAAATTTGGATTGAAGGTAAATGATAATATATATTCATGTGTGAATACAATAAAAAGAAATATGAGAAAATATTAAAGAACACTGACAAAACGAGCAAAACAGTATTCTTGATAAATAGTAAATTTTGACAATCCGAGTTTCAGAACAACTCTAAAACTATTTTTATTAATTATTATTAATAAAAAATATGATGTTTAAACATTCATTTTGAATTCTAATTCCCGACGGAATTATCGGAATAAATTACCGAGCGAAAAAGGATCAAAAGGAAATTTCAAAAAATTGGAGGACTAAAGTGTAATTTGCCTTTTTTTGTCTTACTATATAAAGGACACTTAGTAAAATTTGTGCTTAAAAATTCTGACTTATTCTCCTTTCTTTACCGTGACCATTTCCTTCCTTTCCATTGATTTTTCCTTTTCAAGTTTATGAAGAGAAATTGATGGAAATCCTAAACTAAAACCATACAAACTATAAACAACCAAGATTAACAATAGAAAATCAAAATTTTTTAAGAACAAGGTGGAGCAAATTTTGGCCATTTTGGGGAAAATTTGATAAGTATTTGTTTGTTTGATTTTTTGGTTTAAATAAGTTAAATTGATGTTGAAAGGAATGAGTAAATGGTTTAACTGCATCAATTGATGCATTAAACAAATTTTCTCAATTTCTAACCCTAAAATTGAAGTTGTGACTTTTCATTTTGAGTATATGGATTAGGATGTGTAAATTGCTTTAGAATAAGTCAATTGGGTATTAATCGATAATTAATTGACGTTCGTTTCGTCGCCGAAAACTCATTCAAAGAGCTTTATTGCTGGCCTAGTTTGAAGAAAGATGCTGCTAAGTTGGTCTCCTCTTGTCTAGCCTGTCTGCAGGTAAAAGTGGAGCATCAGAAACTGTCAAGGCTTCTCCAAGAAATTCAGTTGCCATAGTGGAAATGGGAGCAGATAACTATGGATTTTGTGGTAGGTTTACCCAGGACTCAGAGGGGATTTGATTCCATTTGGGTGATTATTGATCGGCTAACCAAGTCAGCCCATTTCTTAGAAGTGAATACCAGCTACACAGCAGCACAGTATGCTCAGATTTATCTTGATAAGATAGTACGGTTGCATGGAGTTTCAGTGTCTATTATATCTGATATAGGATCACAGTTCACTGCTAGGTTTTGGCAGAGATTTCAGGAGGCATTAGGTACACAGCTTCACTTTAGTACAGCTTTCCATCCTCAGACTGATGGGCAGTCGGAGCGTACTATACAGTCATTAGAGGACATGCTTAGACTGTGTGTATTTTATTTTAAGGGTAGCTGGGATCAGTATCTGCCGTTGATTGAGTTTTCCTACAACAACAGTTACCACTCTACTATCGGGGTGGCACCGTATGAGGCACTGTATAGGCGAAAATGCATATCACCTGTGTGTTGGGTGGAACCAGAGGAAAAATAGCTTGAGGGACCGAACTTGATCAGAGAAACAGTAGAAAAGGTCCCTATTATCAGGGAGAGGTTTAAGATAGCTTTTAGTCGCTAGAAAAGCTATGCTGATCCGAAAAGGAAAGATGTGCAGTTTGCTGTGGGCGATGGGGTATTTTTGAAGGTTTCCCAGATGAAAGGAATAATGAGATTCAAAAAAAGGGCAAGTTATCACCTAGATACATTGGGCCGTTTAAGATCATTGATAGGGTTGGCAACGTGTCTTATCAGTTGGCTTTAACTCCTCAGATGAGTCATATGCATCCAGTGTTCCACATATCAATGCTGAGGAAGTATGTATCAGACCCTTCTAACATTTTGCAGACTCTTGATATCGAGATTGATGAGGACTTGTCATATAAGGAGACTCCTATTGAGATTTTGGATAGACAGGTCCGACAACTCTGGAATAAGGATATTCCAATGGTTAAGGTTCTGTGGAGGAACTAGTCAGTAGAGGAGTGTACTTGGGAGTCAGAGGCAGAGATGAGACAGAAGTATCCTCATTTTCTTAATGGTTTGGGTGTGTTCTCAGATTCTATAAGTTTAAATTCGGGGACAAATTTCTTAAAAAGAGGGGAGATTGTAATATCCTAGGAGAAACCCTAGTTGGAAACCCTAACCCTAGCACCTAAACCCTAGTTAGAGTTAGGAGTGTCGATCTGGGTTGGTTGCCTTATGTGTTCTATGACTTATTTGATGTGTTAATGTGTTATTGACTGCGTTACATATTATATGATTTACTTGATGCATTTAAATATGATTGATAATTACATGTATTATAAGACTGAATTAAATTTGCTTACATGTGTGATTGATTAATATTGTGTTATATGATTTAAAATGTGTGTTACATGTGTAATTTATTGTAAATTAATTATTT
>CANXYC010815198.1:0-51079 GCA_948193065.1 Aleurites moluccanus
TGCTTGCCCTACCCTAATTATTAATTGACAATTATTTTTTTGTGGATTAAGTTCTAATTGAGATTTAAACTTGTAATTTTACATAGTCGTATAACTTAATACCACTAAACTAAAACTAATTATTAATTTATTTTCGATAAAATAATAAGCACGTCAAGAAGCTTTTGGATTAGAAATCTACTATAATTTATTGTCTCTTGAAGGAAATAAGAGAAACGACTTAAAGTCTGTCAAAAAGTGAAAACCATCCACATCTCTAGCAGACAATGATAGACACCCATTTAAGAAAAATGGTCCCTTGAATATTGCATTGCACATAAAGCACATTGATTTTTAATGTATTTTAATTTTAATGTGAAAATGATCAATACAGAAAAAGATAGATGGTACTATGCATAATATGAATCCCAGGAAACTAAAAGATGCCCAAATATATTGCCTAAAGAATCAAAATCTTAAGGATTTTCAATTTGGAAAGGCGAAGCGAAGGTGGTGATTATTGTCAAAATCCATTTTGAAATAAAAAGAAATGGGATTTGCTTATAGAAAAGAAAACATGAACCTTTTAGACCCTGAAATAATTGAATCAATTAGGGTTAGCTCAGTAGATATATGCCCGAAGATAATTGCAGGTCAAGCTCATATATTTGCAAGAAAAAAAAATTGAATAATTGAAACTAGCATTGAGCAGCAAAGCCTTATTCAGAAGTATCCTAAAGTTCTTTTCATGGCTATAAGATAAAAATAGTAATAAGCAACTTAATTTGGCTCAAATCACAAATATTTAACTAACATAACAACAGCTTAAAAGTTTTTGTATCAGACAACATTTACAAAATGAAAAGGAACATTCTATAGCACACGCATTTTTTTTTCCCAAGCCATCTCAAGCTGAAAAGAAAAAAAAGAACTTCTATAATTGAATTAGAACTCTGCACATGTTAATAAAACACAACAAACAATACCTAAAGAGTTTGTCCAAAAGCCACTGCAAGTCTTTGGAGATCCTTAGTATAGATATCTGATTGATGATGATTCTGTTGCCAATGAATACTTGATGACCCTTCTGTTATGAAGTGTGTTTCTGGTTTAACTTCACTGTACAAAGCTTGAGATGTTTGGTTGTTTATTGCAGTTCCAAGAAGAAATGGATTAGTAGTACTTAAATATTCTGACCATTTGATGTCTTCAGTATCGTTTTCGAGTGAACGAAGGTTAGTTTCTTCGCCGGATTTTCCACAATCTGTTAGTCCCCAGGAGAAAGTGTTGGTTTCAAAGAAGTTGGTATTGTTTTGTTGCAATTCAATACTACTACTACTACTACTTCCATTGTTGCTACTACCCTTGTTGCTGAAATTACAATTCTGAACTCCATTGACAGAACAACAAGGATTATTATTATTGTTGTTATTATTATCAGATGGAAGACTAACTGAAGGTTTTACTGTTATTGGAGTTTGAAACATTGATGGGAGAATAGTCGGTGAATTGAACTCAGAAATCATATCAGAAGCAGAGGAATTCGGATTAAAACAGAGAGTAGTAATAGTAGTAGTAGAATTTAAATTATTAATTGAAAGCCCAATATTATTAATAGGCCTGTAATTCAATTTCTGAAAAGGGAAGTACCCCACCAAATCAGATGGTCTGCAACTAGTAGTGGAGCTTTCATGGGAAGTAGTAGCAAATCTATCTATGAAGAATTCCTGAGTTGGTTGAGTTGGTGGCAAGTTATTGCTGCTACTTTTATTATTGGAATTGATCTTGGAATTGGAAGAAACAGGAGATGGTTTTGAATTTGCTGCTGCTGCTGATGGGTCAATGAGATGGAGTTCATTATTAGACATAATAGAGACTTTCTCAGTGTTTTTTGTAGGCTGCTGCAGCTTTTCTTTATCATTCTCAACCTCAGATAAAGGTTTGTGAGTGTTTGGGTCAATGCCTCTTTGCCTCAGCTTCTTTTTAATGCAAGAATTCCATAAATTTTTTATCTCATTATCAGTACGCCCTGGCAACTGTGCTGCAATCTGAGACCATCTGCTCAAGAAAAACCACGTAATTAACCAAGAAAGAAATATAATTTATTATCAGAGAATAAAGGGTTTATACAGTTGTATATGAATTTTCAAAAATTGAAAGAGGAAAAAAAAAAAGAAAAGAAAAAGAACTACCTGTTGCCAAGTACCGCATGAAGTTCAATTATCAAGTTCTCTTCTTGCTGTGAAAATGCTCCTCTTTTCAAATCAGGCCTTAAATAGTTAATCCACCTCAACCTGCAACTCTTTCCACATCGTTGCAAGCCTGATAATAAACATATTAATTAAAAGAAAAAAGACAAACTAAGAACTTGACAAACTTTATTCTGCATTATAATAGTTGTAATAGAGAAGAAACAGAGTATAAAAAACAGGGGAACCTGCTAGTTTAGGAACAGAGCTCCAACAGCCATGTCCATGCTTAGTAATATAGTTGAGTAACTTCTCATCTTCTTCAGGAGACCATAACCCTTTTCTTAATTTCTGCTTGTAACAGCAAGAATGCCTACCCATGTGGTGGAATTGCAATGCTGGCAAAAAGAAAATAATAATAATAATTGAAACCTTTTTTTGAAAGTGGCTAAGTTTTTGTCAGCAACGGAGGAAGAAGAAGAAGAAGAACCGGACAGGGTTTTGAAATGGGATTCTTGGAAAGAGATTAAGAATATGAAGTGGCAGCCTGGTAGGGAATCAAATGAATAGGAGACCTTAAGGAGAAAAGTCACATTCAAGAGGGTGATTGAAGATTGTGGATTGAAATTTATATAATATGTTTTCTCCTCAGTTGTCAATCTCTGGAATGTCCATGTCAGCAACAGGGACTGGGACCATTCCCACTTCTAAGGTGGGGTCTATCACCCATGGACGGCTCTGATTAGTAGCTTTGTAAAGATGAGGTTTTTGCTAATAATTTTTAACTCGCATATCCCATCAGATTTTGAGAATTTATGACCTTAGTACTGCATGTGGGGGCTATTGGCAGGTATATTTCATTGATAGACTTTCTAATGAACTGGTAAAATTGTTACACTCAGAACAGAAGCTCCAAGTAAAAAAGTTAATGGTGACATTGAGAAGCCAACATCAGACATATAACAATCAAAAACATTTTTTAAAATTTTTATTTTTTTTAAAACAAGGGGAATACAAATTTTCAGGAATTGTTTTAGTTGGTATTGAATTTTAAGCAATACCAACTCTACTCTTAAGATTCTTAATACAAAATTAGTCATAAGAATTGAAAATGGAATAATTTTTTGGATTTAAGAAATACCCATTATTAGTTAAGGTCATCTAATATAGTATAATGCAATAAATTGATGATAGGAGCAGCTATATGTATATTATATACCTCTTAATTGAATTCTTGTTTTTATCAAGAAAATATTAGTCGTGCGTTGGTACTTTACATGAATGAATTTTAGTTATATCTTTAAAAATATTTTAATAATTGCATAAATTATTATTATTATTTAATTTAGACTTATAATTGAGACTTATAAAAACATAATGATGTAGCTTAATATATTCATGTTGATATATATATATATATATATATATAATTCTTTTCTATTATTTTATTTTTAACTTGTTTTGAGTCTATATATTGTCTGTGCTCATTTAATTATCTTTTTAATAATTTGTATTAAAAAATAATTTAAAATGAAATCATAAAATTTTAAAACGGATTTTCAAACTCATTCTTCAGATTTAAAATATGACATGTGATAAATATATATATAATAATAATAATATATAAATTAGTTTAATTTAATTAATTGATTCCTTGATTGACTAGCATATTTCTACATGTACCTTTCAACTAATATTTCATCTTTTCTTTCTTTTTTTTGGTTAATTTTCCCAATTCAAGATTGTTTTGCTTTTGCAAGGTTTCATAATTAACTTGGAGAACAAAATTCATTTTCAACATATTACAAAATTAAGGCATTCCCTTTTCTCTTAAAAAACTTCAAATTCTTTTCTCAAAAAAAAAAAAAAAAAAACCTTCAAATTCTATCATCATTTTTTTTAGATAAGAGTTTTAATAATTTTATATATAAACTTAAAAAATACATTATTAATAAATTTAATTTCTGACTTGTTGTGAGTGGAATGATAGTGTTATAGGGTAAAGCCAAAAACAATGTAAGGAAGTAAAATGAAAGTACTTCTGAATATATAAATACGACAATTGCAATAATGCAGCTGTCCTTCATAGGTAAAAAGGGCATCTATTTCTCTCAAACTTTAATAAACACAATTTTGGATTAATTATTAAACCTTAACTTAATTTCCATACTCAATATGACATTATTTAATTATACAACGCCATATCTAAATTAGCTTAATATTGTTTTTAGGGTATGGATTAATTACACACGATTCCCTTACCCTTTTCGCCATTCTTAATTAATTTGTCTACAAAAACAATACCTCAAGAAAATAGATATATTTATATATATCATATTATAGACAATGACAAAATTATATACAACTCAAGTTGGCATGGGTCATCTCAACTAATAAATTTTTTTTTATTAAATTATATAAAAAAAATTATTTGTTCCATCTAAATCAAATTTTTTAAACAGTAAAATTTTCTCAATTCAGCTAAACATAACATTTTAAATAAAAAAATTTTCACAATTCACCCATAATTAATATCCTTCCTTCTTCCCTGATTATAGAAGGTAAGTTCATTGGATATATATATATATATCAATATATATACATGTAAAAGCAGAAAAAGCCAAAAGTGACAAGTATGGCACAAGCACATGGCAGAAATAATGTTAAAAAAAAATAATTAGAGAAATCAATAAATTGGATGATTTCTTTTGATTACATATCTTTAAGGGATTTAAATGTTTTTTTTTTTTTTTATGTTATGAATTAATTATCTTATTGTCTATATGGAAGACAATATATTCTTTTGGAAGGAGAAGGCAGGCATATGGGTATTAAAAAAAAAAAAAAGTTCATTTCGAATCAAATCATATTATTAGGCATATTTGTTTTTCTGTTTACATTTTTAATCTTATTCATTAAATTTAAATTATAAATCCAAGCATAAAATATAATGTTAATTTATTATACTCAATATAATACGATAAAATTTATAATATTTTAATTTTAAAAACGATTTCAATGTTACATATTAAAAAATAAATAAAAATTTAATCACAATTTATAGACTATTTTAATTATCTTTCTTAAACACAATGAAGACTTTGGAAAAAATACCTTCCCCAGCATAGACAATGATAAGAACAATAATGTAGTGTTAACTAAATAATAATGTTTAATTAATTGATTGATTAATATAAGTTTAATTTAGTGTGATATATAGCTTAGGCTGTCTGTCTGCTTGTTCTTACATAATGAAGCTTCCCCTTGACCTCTGGCAATGTCCTAATTCAGACAGCCAACAGGAAAATTAATGATTGAAGAAAACATATTAATAATAAAAAATTATTAAGACCTCCATGGAAAGATGCTTATAATAATCTCCAAACTTCATTATGCGCTCGTACACTTATCTTTGAGCTGTTATTTCAAGTCAACTATGGCTATAAATTTTATTCTATTTTGTTTTCTTTCTATCGATTTGCTGTCTTTTTCATTTTTTTTTTTCATCCAATCCCATTTAAGGTGTCATTGTAATTAATTTAATGATACGAAATTAAAAAATTAATTTTTAGTAATTAAAAAAATAAGTTTAAACAGGATAAATTTATAAAAAATTAAATTTAAATAAATTAAATAAAAATATTTTATAAAAAAAATAATTTTTTTTTTTTTTGGTCATGAGTCTTTATATGACTCTATCTTTATTCACAGGTGTATTAATAAAAACAAATAAAGAAATTAATTATTTATTTAAAATGATAATATAATTTATATGAGGTGTTACTTTTTAATATTCCTTGAAAATATTAATTAATTTACTCTCTAACTAGTTTATTTCAATTAAAAAATTGTGTTGCTTCAGTTTTAGGGAATGAATCAATGTCTTTGAATTATTAAAACATAGTTTAAAATTTCCCACTAAATAAAATTCAACTTGCCTTCACGAGGCACGCAACTGTTGTAAGTTATTATAGGTTTTGATGATTAAACTTACCTTCAACTTGAAATTTTGAGCTTATTGATGAGATTTAGAAATCATAGAAAGCAATAAATAGAAACGACGAGTAGACAAGTTTATGAGATTAAAAAGGGATACTCGTCGGTCACCGACAGGCCTAATTAAAAGTACAAGAAAAGAAGAATTAAATATGTTTAAGAATTAACTACAGCCATACAATTGTTAGCAACATGTCTAATCCAAAATCAACTCTAATAACAACATGGTTAAATAATAGAGTTAATTACTAATAAAATAATTCAATATATTAAATTTCTTATAATCCCAAAAAAAATATATTAATTCTTTCTAATAAATATTTTATTATAATATTATCTTTCGTCCAATTTTACTGTTAGTTAATTTTAAAATGATTGACAATAATAATTAAAATATATAAATATTCTTATCATTTATTTTTAATTAATAATATTTTATTTTTATTTTAAAAATATTTTTTAGTGCTAAAAAACTCATTTTCATATTTTTTGATAAATTTAAAAATAAAATATATTAAAAATATTTTTTTATTTTTTATTTTTTATTTTTATTTTTAAAAAATAATTTAAAAATAAATTAAATTATTTCTTCTTAAATTTTTCAATACAAATAAAAAATTCATTTTCATATTTTTGAAAATTTTGAAAATAAAAAGTAATAATATTTTTTAAAAAATATTTTTTATTTTAAATTTATCAAAAAATATGAAAATACATTTTTTAACCATAAAAATTTTTTTTAAAGAAAAAATATAATGTAATTAATTAAAAATAAATGATAATGATATTTCTGTCTTTTTAATATCCTTATTAACCATTTTAGGGTTGACTAACGATAAAATTATATGAAAAAATTTAATAATATATTATAACAATCGTCAAGATGGAGTTAATATATTTTTAAAAAATTAAGAAAAACTTAGTGCATTGAGTCATTATATAAGAGAAAATAATATTTTGATCTAAATAATATGAATAATCAGTCTAAATTTTCTATCTTTTTATATGTTTCCTTTTTTATTAAAACCTTTTATCTTTTTATATGGTCCAAAAAGTTTTATCTCTACCCACAACATATTAATTAACAACCACATAAACAATGTGTTCGTGGGACTTCTCTAATCTGAATTTGTTGGGTATTTATTAATAATTCTAAATATATTTTAATATAAGTTTTATAAATAATTAACTTTTATAATATATATGGATAAAAATTAATTGATAAATTTTAATTTATTTATATATATATTAATTAAAAATAATATATTTAATATTTCAAATTAAATATCTTGATTGTAATACTTCAAACAATCATATAAAATTTTCCTATGAAATAAATTATGACTTATGACAGCAAACTACATCTGTAAGACCCATCAACATAAATTAACTTTGGCTTTCATGTAGAAAGTAGAAACCATATGATACAGACAACTATCCAAAGGACTCCTATTAAGTGTTAATTAGTTTTTTCTTTTTTTTTTTTTTTTTACCCTAATAATATTATGGCTCACATTATATTATTATTCGATTTGGAAATAAATGATTCAAAAAATAATTCTGTATTTATAATATGAATTTAAGATTAATGAGATAAGAAGTAAACTTATTTACTAATTATCAACTAAACCAATCACTTAAATTCTATTAATATTTATCAAGTTATTAATTAATAGTTCATGCTTCAGTAAGAGTTCCTAGCTTATAATATGTTATGTTTTATTTATTTGTTTAGGTGAATACAAAATGTTTTATTTTAGAATAGAACCACTAAAATCAACTTTAGAGATTTAATTGAAATGATTTAATTTTAAATTGAAATAACTCTTACACAAGATTTTTACCATAAGTTAAAACCAGAGATAATTTCTTATAACATAGTAATTCCATTTGATTTACTTGCATCGTAAATAAATTTAAAACCATCTGGCATGATAAAATTAGAATTTCCCTCTCCTAAGACATTTTAATTAGTTTTATTATTATTATAAAATAAGAAGAATGGTATTATTATTATCTACTTAGAGTACAAGAAGAGCCTCATATTTATACGAAAAAATAAATCTATACATTAATTATATAATCAAATTTATGATATTATATAACCATTTATGATTCCTAAAATCTACTTATAATTACAGAATCTCTGAATTTTAGTATCAATGCATATAGCCATGATAATTGCCTTAACACTCATATATAAATAGAAATATGATCAAAGAATAGAGATTTTAATAAAAGTGACGAAAACAAAATAGACTGAATTACAAATAAAGTGGAGGGAATTTGGTTGAGCTAATGCATTGTGCAGAAAAAAATCAGTGTGATAAGATATGTTCCAATTAAATTGAAGCAATAGCTATTCTGAGTTGAAGACATCAAGTAGAAATTTTGAATAAAAATTTTCATAAATAAAACAAATGTAAATCATAATTACATATTGGTAAGACAAAGAGACATAATTAGAGAAGCATAATGGCCTACTTAAGTATATTATTTGATGGGAAATTTTTGAATTAAAATTCATGAATAAAAAGATAAGGAATAGATAATAATCGAATGGTCATTTGAAATACAGTGGGAACACAATCCATGTGCCCTTGAAAATAGAGAAACTCTTTTCCCATTATCCTTAATGGCATTTGTTCCTGAGTTGATTCTCAGACAACTAATTGACAAGAAATAGCAACTGTTGCTCTCTTAATTAAACTATGTATATATCGAATTTTATGTTTTATTTTTTATTTTATATATTTTTTTATGCGTCATAATATTTTTTTTAAAGTATTTTTAATAATTAATATTTTTTTATTAATGATATAATAAAGAAAAAAAATAAAAAATAAAATAAAAAATTTAAATTATGTATAAAGTAATATCATTGACACATTCAAAACTAATTCTTCAAGATAATTAATAAAGTACTATTAGTGCACAAAAATAATTGCAATATTGGCATCATTTATTAATGCTTAATAACTCTAAGTAATGATTAAAAAAAAATTAACTCTTGAGTAATTAAATATCTACGTTGCATTAATAAAAAGAGAATACTGTAATCTTATTTATATATATAAAGAAAACATAATATTTTTAATTTCTTATATAATTAGGAGTAAAAAAAAAATTAATTCTATGCTTAACTCCACAAAAAGGATTCTTAGAAGTTTTTTTCTTTTTCTTAGAATTTGATATAGTCTTGCGGAATAATTTTGAATTCATGTGCTTGTGCTGTTTAATTTTATTTGTTTAATTAATTATCTCCTTAATCAACGGAAAAATTCTTTTTAATATGTTGCAATGATTTTATTATAAATAAAATATATATTTATATTTGAGATGAAATCAAAAAATTAATTTTAAATTCATAGATAATTAAAATTTTTATAAGTGAACCAATTGAAAATTAAATATTTGAGATTATAAAATATTGAATTTAAATAAATTAAATAATTTTTTTTTTATAAATTAATGAGTATTTTTTTTTTTTTTGGGTTTCGTTGCTGCTTATATTAAAAGAAAAAGCTGGAAAAATTGATGTAATTAAAACGAGTAAAATGTTATGTGATATTGTAATTCCCCAAATTTATGGAAGAAATTAAGCAAACCTGGGAGTAGGAGTAACTAGAAATAACATTGTTGCCTTCCAATTCTCAAATGAGAGCTAAACGATAAATCTAGAAGTTGTAAGAAACATCTCACATTATTTTTGGCTTGACAAGTGTAAAACTAATAGGATTAGAGGGTCCTCTTGAAATGACCTTAATGTATAATTATTATTCTTGATTGGCCCATTAACAAACATAAGCACATGCATCTCTACTAAATTTTCAGTTAACTCACAACTAAACTTGCTTAGCTTTTGTCTTGTCAAAGCAACAAATGATGATGACTCACTCTTTATCATCACATTGCTTACCATAAATGGAAGCTTAAGATCTCATTAACAATCATTATTTAGATAAATAATACCCGTTTATTCACGGTTAATTAATCTCTCTAATTTAATTTTTAATTTGCCTTTTCTTTTTATTTTTGTTTAGATTTAAATTTTTTTTATCGAAAGTAAATAATTTTAACTAAAGCATTTAAAAATATATTTTTGACGTAACTTAGAGTGATATTTGTAGATATATATGTATAGGAATTGTTTTCATTTAAGCTAAAAGGGGGGTGAAGGCCCATATTATTATAGTGGAGATTGACTTTAATTAGAAGGCAATAAATCAAAGGCTCTTAAGGGGCCTTTAATCCCATCAATAATTAAAAAAAAAAAAAGAAAGAGCTTTGTCTGGTTGAAATTGCCTCTATATTTGCAATAATGACATGTTTGCTTTTGCTATATAGTGGAAAATGATAATCAGCTTTCTTGCTACATTTACATCATTAGAGTGAAAGCTTACACTTATAAAGATTTTTTTTTTTTCCTTTTAACTAAAGAAAAACTACTGCTAGACAAATCAATATGGGGGAAGATCTTTTATTCTCAAAATGGAGAGATTGAGGAACATTTTTTTATAAAGTTGTCTAATTTGGATTACAAAAAGAAGAACCTATCTACTGTTTTCCTTTTAACATTACTGGATCAAGTTAAGGGCCCATTACCCAAATGGATTTGGAAACTTGCAATTGTTATTTTCAAGCACATATTAAAACCTTATAGTGGGTAACTAAATAGTAATTGTAAAGCCTTTTTCTTTCTCAAAGTAATAAAGATGGAAGTAGGAGTTTGAATCTCTCAAAGTAATTGATCTTGGGCCAAAATCAAATAGAGTTACTATTTCTAGTACCAATGAACTTAGATTGATTAACCCTAAATTTGTTTTTACAACTATGAGACTTTAAGGTCGAATCAAATTCTAATTAACCAGAAAAAATCCACCATCATTGTGAGTTTTGGGATCTTAGCATCCTAGATTCTTATTATGTCGAATTTGTCATAGGATTGCAATTATTATTAATTTTAAGTATAAAGTTAAAATATAACCCTGAAATATATTATAAATATTACATTAATATTTTAAGTTTTAATATAATTCTAAAATTATAAAATTCTGATAACCCGTCCCTACTCTTGTTACTGCAGTTATCTTCCCCCTATATTTTATTTTATTTTATTTTTTATAAATATATTTAAATTCTTTTAAAATTCATAAAATATTTATTTAAAATCCAAAAATTATAAATAAAAAATCAATAGAATTCTCATAAAATGTATTTTATTTTGACATGTTAAAACTTGAAAAATATTTTTTTAATTTAATATAAACTATTTAAATATAAATTTAATTTTTAGAAATTTTTAAAAATTATCATTTAATTATCAAATTATAAAAATTATTACTCTCACATATAATTTCACCAAATATAAACTTAATTAATTATATATATATATATACATTCGAAAACTTAAAATATCAATATGATATTTATCATATATTTCAAAATTATATTTCAACTTTATGCTTTGGTTGTATGAAATCCTCAGAAATCAAAATATAATTCTGGGCTACAATCTGACCATAAAGCCTAAAGTGATCTGTTTAACTTTTAACAAATCAAAAGCCTTAGTCAGTATGACAGTGTCCACTTAAACAGGCCCAAAAAGCTACCAACTGGGCCTAAAAAAAAATGAGAGGTTAAAAACGGCCCCGTATTTTTAACGAATTTCTGAAAGCGACTAAACAGTTGAAGCGAAACGAAATGACACGTAGGGGCAATGGGGCAGGGTGGGGCGGGGCAGGAGAACCAATCCCATCTCCACCCCTGCCTTAGCAGGATATTCTCATTTTCGTCTCCATTTTATATACGGGATAATTTAGTCTTCATCCCCATCCCTGTGGGGATCTCCGCTTAATTTTTGTATTACTAAATTTGTTTATATTTATAAAATTTATAAATAATAGCTAAAAATATAAAAAAAATTATTTAAAAAATATTAATAAATTCAAACACATAAAATATCAACCAAACATAATTAAAATATAAATATTTTAATACATAAAAAATATTCAGTAATATTTTTTAATAAAATATTAAAAATTCAACATACATTAAATTATAAGTATTTGAACAAATTTAATCTAATAAGTGTTTTTAATAAATTTCAACAATCTCATAAGAATTATTTATTGAACAAATTATTCCTTATATATATATATATATATATATATATATTATTAATTAATATAATTTTATACAAGAAATAATTAAATAAATATAATAATTAACCAAATATAATAACGGGTCCTATGGGCATGGGATAGGGATCTCCACGGGGTAAGAAATACACTTTCCGTCCCCGTCCCGTTCCCGCTAATAAAGAAAAAATATTTCTCATCCCTGGGAGACAAATCGGAGAATCCCTAACCTGTTTGAAATAAATCTCCGCGAGAAACGAGAACTCCCTACCCCATTGCCATCCGTAATGACACGAGCAGTTGGTTGCTTTTACAGTTCGTTAGGTCAAAACGGTGCCGTATTAGCTGTGACGAAAGGGCCAGAAGTTTCGACTTTTCGACCGTTAAAGAAAGAAAAAAGAAGAAAAAATGGTCCCGGAACTGGTAGCCTTAGGAAATTGCAATCTTTCTCTCTCACTTTCTAATCATCCAACCAAATCAAACCCATTCTTTGTTGTCTTCTTCTTCTTATTTTGATTATTTATTTATTTTCTTTAACAAAATAAAAGAGAATAATAAAATTTAATTGGAATTGGAATCCTAATCATTCATATTGGATTGATCATGTGATACAGTCTGTCAATTACTGTTTTTTTTCTTTGCTGTTTTTGTTATTTTTTCTTTCCTTTTTATTTATTGTTATTTCACTTCAATTCTTTTCTTTTTTTGTCAGTTGCCAACTATATCTATCTTTTTTCTTTTCCTTTTTATCATAATGTTTTATTATTTTTTTCTCACTTAGAAATAATCTCTTATCAGCGTTCATCCTTTATTTCTTTAACTCTCTTTTTCTCTGCCTGTTTCAATCTTCATGGCTACTGAATCTGCAATTACATTACTTCACTCTCCTGCTACTACTGATGAGGTATGTGTCTTATTTATGTATATATAGAGTTCTTGATGATTTATATGTTGGATTTTATTGATCAATTTGTATGTGATCTTTTTTATGATCAAAACCCACGTGTGATTTTGGTTGTTTGTTTTCTGGGTTTGAATGAATTTTGAAATTTTCTGATAAAGATCATAGATTTCTGTTATTCAAGATCAAGACCCACTTGGAATATGTTACTACAGTACCTTTAAAAGTGCTTCACTGTATGGAATCTGATTGTGTTTGAAGATTCTTTGAGATTTATCTATGTTGGATAAAGGTCAAGTTTTTAAAAGAATCAGCTGTTATAAATCTCCATAACACGATTGAGTTCAGTTCTGGATAATCATGGGTTCCAATATAAAGCCTAAGTTATAAAAATATAATAGTATTTTTTCAAATAAATATTCTGTCTTCGATTTTTAGGAGAGTACACGGATATGCTTATGCTATGCTATCATAGATATTTATATATATTTTTAGTAGTAAACTTTTTTTTTTTTGAAATTATAAGATATATATATTTTTATTGAAGAACAAAAATCAAGAAATCATTTGTTAGCACCATGAGAGGTTCACTACCAGCAAGGCTCAGTGATGGCCGACTCTCGTGTCTCCAGGTCACCATATCTGTTTTGTTTGTATGTTTCTCACTTGGGTCAAGAAATATATATTTAATTAATTTTTTCAGAAGTTTAAATTTGTCTTGGGATCATCTTTTAAAAGAAATTAAAAGGAACAAAAAAGGAAAGACTTTCACTAGACAAAGCTATATATCAATCTTTTTTATCTTCAAATTCAAATTCAGATACAATTGCCCATGAGAGATGGAAATGTGACATTTCCTATGCTTTTGTCATGCCCAATTGCAAAGACTAATTGCTTTATAACTCCACTGTTGCATTTTCTTGGTATGGGATTGGTGTTTACTACTTTTTCTTTTTATTGTTGAGAGGCTTAAAGCTATCCATCAACAAAATGATTTTCACTTTCCATGACTTCTCTCTTATTGAAATTTAAATTTAGCAAGTGGTCATGTGTTAGTTAAAAGCTGGTTATCTTCCATTTTTACAGCCAATTGAAACCAAGGTGACTGAAGAAGTAAAGCCTATGCCACAGGAACCTGTTTCAGTAATCAAGGAAGAAGTAAAGCCTGTTGAACAAGAAACTGTTTCTTTAGCCAAGGAAGGTACAGAAGAGAACCCCAAAGCTGAGGAACTGCTGAGTGAGGTGAAGCCATTATCTAAATCAGGAGCAGCAGTTGAGGTTAAAACTGATGATGTTTCTGTTGTGGATGCTCCAGTGGAAGATAAAGTTGATGGAGAGAAAGAATCTATTCCTCATTCACATGTGAACGGTGATCCAACGCCAGTAGTTTATGTTGTTAACAGCCAACCAGTTGCAGAAGCAGCTATCGAATCTGTTGCAAAAGTAGAAGAAGAGCAACCAGCAATAGAATCAACAGTAAAAATGCAAGAGGAGCAATCTAAGATAGTTGATATTCCTGAAACATTGGTGGAAGCTGTTGAGAAACCAATGGAGAAATCAGATATTCTTCCTACTAATGAATTTGTAGAAGTTGTAAAAGATCTTGAAAATTCAAAAGCAGTATCCAAAGAAGTTGATCAACAAGAATCACATGTTCCAGAAGTAAAACTGGAGGAAAAATCTGAAGTCACTGAACAAAGTAAAAAACCAGAATCAATTGAAGAAACTGGAAAACAACAGGAGCCACCAACAGAAGTTCCTACCATCAAACAATCAGAAGGAGTTGTGAAGGATATTGAAGATTCAGAAGCATCATCCAAAAAAGTGGATCAACCAGAATCAGTAGTTCCTAAAGTAGAGGCATCAGAAGTCCTTCCTGTGAAAGAGTTGGAAGCAGTTTCAGTAAAAGATACTGAAGAGTCAGCAGTGTCCAAAGATGTAGATAAACCAGAATCAGTAGTTCCTGAAGCCGAGGTGAAACCAGAGGAGCAATCTACAGTAATCAAAGAAGTTGAAAAATCAGAATTCCTAGAAGCTGAAGCTGATGTGCAACCAAAGTTAGAATCTGAAGTTTCTAGAGACATTGAAATACCAAAACCAGAATCAGTAGTTCATGAAGCTGTGGTGAAACCAGAGGAGCAATCTACAGTAATCAAAGAAGTTGAAAAATCAGAATTCGTAGAAGCTGAAGCTGAAGCGAAACCAAAGTTAGAATCTGAAGTGTCCAGAGACACAGAAATACCAAAACCAGAGTCAGTAGTTCATGCAGCTGAGGTGAAACCAGAGGAGCAATCTACAGTAATCAAAGAAGTTGAAAAATCAGAATCCCTGGAAGCTGAAGCTGAAGTGAAACCAATGTTAGAATCTGAAGTGTCTAGAGACAGAGAAATACCAAAACCAGAATCAGTAGTTCATGAAGCTGAGGTGAAACCAGAGGAGCAATCTACAGTAATCAAAGAAGCTGAAAAATCAGAATTCCTAGAAGCTGAAGCTGATGTGAAACCAAAGTTAGAATATGAAGTGTCTAGAGACAGAGAAATACCAAAACCAGAATCAGTAGTTCCTGAAGCTGAAATGAAACCAAAGCAACAATCTACAGTCACAGAAGAAGTTGAAAAATCAAAATTCCTAGAAGCTGAAGCTGATGTGAAACAAGAGGCAGAATCTGAAGTTCCAGAAAAAGTTGAATCAACAGAAGAAAAAACAGAACTAGTTGTCCCTTATGTTGAGCTAAAAGCAAAGGGAGAAACTGAAGTTGCTGGACAAGTTGAGCCCAAGGGAAGTAATGATGGTGAAACTGTGATAGATGAAGGAATATTGGCTGATAAAGTTGAGGATACTACAACCTTTAAGGAAGAGAAAACCAGTAAAGAAGAGGAATCTATTGCAGTTATTGAACAAGTTGTTTTAGCTAAACAGGGGGCAGAAGCTGATCTTAAAGAAGCTGGAGGAGAATCTTCTCTTCCTGATGTTACAGAGGATGGGGAGAAGGAAACTAATGAGACTGTTGTGGTTGAAGCGCCATCAAAAGTGGAAGAGGTGGGAATAGAAAAGGGTGGAGAAGAGAAAGAGGAAAAGACTATAAAAAATGAAAGCGAAAACGTAGGGAAAGAAGTGCTAAATGAAGAACTAGTTGAGTCGATCAAGGTGGATGATATCAAGGAGGCTGTTTCAAATGCTGAAGTTGCTGAAAGATCATTTGAGGAGGAGAAAACCAGTAAAGGTATTGAACCAGTTGTAGATAAAAAGAAAGAAGAAAGCATAAAAAAGGAGACAACAGCTTTAGTTGAGACCAGCAAAGATAGGAGCATAGAGAAAAAGCTGGATGAAGCTACTACAACTGTTACAGAAGCAGTTGAAGATTCCCAGGATTCTGGATTAGAAGTAAAGGGAGAAGTTGCCAAAACTAGCAAAGACAAGTTAGAGAAAGAAAATGTCGAGGAGATCTCAAAATCTAATGTCCAGAATTCAGAACCTTCTACCAAGGATGGTGATGATACAAAAGCAATACAGGAACTGCCAAAAGAAGTTCCAGCCAAGCCTTCTCAAAAGCAATCAAATACTATTTTGTCGAAAGTGAAACATACACTTTTGAAGGCAAAAAAAGCTATCATTGGGAAATCTCCAAGCTCAAAAACCCTCTCCTCTGGTACCAAAGGTGATATTAAGGTCAAATAATCGAAAATGAATGAAACAGTTTGTGTGAACATATAAGGTTGTGGAATTTGTGTTGTGATAAATAGATTTTAGTTGTGTTAAACGGTTTTTCTCTTTCATTTTACCCTATTCTTTTCAGTTGTATGTATTTTGTTGGTGTGCTAGTGGTTATCAATTGCTAGTGATGACACAGAAAACATTTTTCAGTTTTGAAGATTGATTTGTAGATATATATTTCAGTTGTTACAGTATGCATATTAAACCCCCATGTACTTTGTCAGTTTTTGACATTAAACTCATGTACATTAATTCGATGACATTGAATACCTACATTTTTATTAAAATCAACATTGCAACCTTATTATGTAAAGTAAACTATTGTTAACAGAACATTTTTTAATATAGAAAAATGCATCTTGAGACCTCTTTGTATCGTCTTTATATTGATTTGATAATATTTAGACCCTTACAGTTTTCTTAAAAATCAATAGCAAAATTAAAATCAATGTACATGGCGAAACACCCATTCTCTGTCTCTTCACGAGCTTCTTTGTTCATTTTAATTCTTTTTTCTTAAAAAATATTTCTTCACGAGTTTTTTGTTCATTCAATTTTTTATTTTCTTTTATTTTTCCTTTTAATTACTTTTTTCTTAAAAAATACATCTTCAACATATCTTTTTAACTATGTATATGCATTTTATAATGCATATTAGGTACTGTTCTAATGTTTGAAAAAGAATGCAGTGTTGACTCTAATAAAAATACTGAGCTTCAATGTTATCAAATCAGCGTACGTAAGCCTATTATCAAAATAGAATAAAGGACAGAGATTTTATGATGCCTTTTTCCTTATTAATTCAACATATTTTTTTTATTATGATGTCTTTTTCCATAGTATTAATATTGTATTTGATGAATCTGGATCTGATTTCTCATTTTCTCTTTTTTATATATCTTTGTGTGCTATATTATTTTTTTTAAAATATATTTTATAATTTATATTTTTTTTTATAAATAATGTAACACAAAAAAAAAAAAATAAATAAGATACTAAATAAAATAATATTTAAACTGATATTTGATGACGTTGTTGTGATTCATTATGTGATTCATTAAGATAAGATTAGATATTTCAAGACGGGTTGACAAGAGTTGTCCAGAGAACGGACCTATTTAAAGACTTTATCAGGACTTGAATAATTTTTGGTGTTTGTGTTAGCACAGTGATTACTACAGTATAGACAATACTGAAACTGCACGCTTGCAACAGCTAAACACCATCGACCCATTTTTCTGCCATTATTTTAATCATGTTGAATATGAAATATTTGCATGAAGAAACTCGATGCAAGTAAAGAACATCATTAATTCATCAACTAGCTTTGATTTTATCATCAGTTTTCTCAGAGACGATCTCTTTTCATTTGAGGCGATCGTTGCAGATTCTCATGACAAAATATTGCCTCACTCGATGATGAAATAGATTAACTGCTATGTTATATGCATGATTTTTTAGTCAAACTTTTAAAGAAAAGAAGATATAATACATCGAATGGGATTTCAGTTTCTGCAGTGGTTTCTTCAAGGTCAAATGCATTTGACAGAACCGAATTTGACATCTGATACTGATGACGATTCACGTAAACCATCATGATACAGAGGTTACGGAGGAATAATCAAACATATAGTGTCAATCTAAAAAATATCAGACGTATTGTTTTCCCCTCCTTGGATAATGATTTTGTGACCACACCATATTACATCATAGTAGACAGAAAGAAGTTGCACAAAACGTATTGCAAAGTATCTTTCATTAATTCAAAGAATTTGTAATAAAAGATCTACATAAAAAAAAACACTAAAAACATATTTCTGATATGAAAGTGAATGTACAAAAGCAAGAAAAGGTTAAAGTCTCCTCAATGTACCAAAATCTTTGCAATTGTAACTGCACAGAACTGAAATTAGAATGCAAATGATCATCAATAAGCTTCAACTTCATTCAGTCACCCTGCAACACTTTTATGCATACTCAAATATGCCTAGTGTCGCCTGAACAAGTAAAAGCTTGATCTTTACAGAAAACATGATGGATTCACCTCTTCAGAGACAAGGATCAGAAAAGCCCGTCAGTCACAACCTCCTGCACATATAAAAAAACACAAAAATCTCTTATCCCTTCAAATAAATGAAGCTCATAGCAAAGGAAGCGTGCAAATTATGGTTATAAAAGCACTCGCCAGCAGCTCCACCAGCCACAATTTCATTCCCATTGGCCGACTTCAGGACTCCACTATCAGTAACTTCTGAGGCTTGACCACTATTTTGCACCAAAGCAGGCTGTTCAAAACATCCATTTGTCACTTGGCACTGGCATTACAAAGGATCAAATTTTTCTTAGACAGGCACATTAATGGGATGAACCCAGTTTAGGTACATAGAGAAATGGACAAAACAATTGGATGATAACAGAAGAAAAGTCTGTTGATTGCTGATGAAATTTTCCTCCTGCACCTCCTTTAGGAGGCACACAAAAAACAGAAAAATTCAGTATGAGCAACAAAGAAATTCAAGCACCACAGAACACTACAGATAATCAACTAAGATGACACACAGATTCTATATGTTGAAAACTTACAAGAAAAAATTGATAAGATGACCATTTCTTGGCATCTCCTTTCTGTCCATGACAACAACTTCCTTGGTGCAACATTTATTATATGTTAATTTTAGGGTGTGCTTGTTTGTCTAATGCTTTCCTCAAACATTAAGTAGTGATGTGGAGATATCCCTTTTATAAAGAAAGGTTAGATGTCACGCCTTTCTAAAAAATCATAATCTGGTAATCATAATCTGGTTTAAGATATATTAAGGCATCAGTTTTCTAGTAATAGAAAATGCAACTTTGTGATGAAGCTACAAACCTGACCATACGTCTGATTCATTGAGCTACTGGTGCCACAGTTTTGCATTGATTTCAAGTTGACATTTTGAATTGAATCCTTCGAACTAGAGGCTGAGGCTAAATCCAAATTATCCATTGGACCTGTCCCCCTGGCAGTTTTTAGAAGAGGTCCTCCAGACATTGGCATTAAGGGTGCAAAAGGATAAGGCATTGGATGTCCTTGACTAGGAAGCCCAAATATTGGAAGATTAGATCCCCCCATCCCATGTAAAGTACTTGGCCCCAACATTGGGGGGCCAGGAAAATGTGCTCCATGCATAGGAGGCAACTGAATCATAGAGCAACTGGAAGATCCACCAGTCATATCAGGCACACCCATTCCAAAACCCATTCTCATCCCCATTCCAATACCCGCCATATGAGCAGCACGCATGTGAGGCAGTCCTGGGGGTAACAACATTGATGGCATATATAAACCAGCTCCCATTGACATTATCTGCACAAAGGTGGTGAATATTCCAACATAACAAGTTAATTATCAAATTCTATGTAAAAGAATAAACTTTGAGAGGGACAGAAGAAAATAACCTGTACTTCAAGCTGAAGTGTCTTTAGATACTCAATGGCCTCATCAAGCATTGAAGCTTTGTCCACCTTAAAATGAAAAAAAGGATAAAGTCAATGGGAAGCAAAGATGGAAAGGAATATCCAGTCATAGTTGATTCTATTAAACGCCCACAGGCTTTCAAGAATATCAGGAAGAAGTTCAAGTTATGCAAACAAAAGAAGGTCCAGATTAGAATAGAAGTCTAAACTTTGAATACATACACTGGAGTTCTTAGTTCTAAATTTCCATATACATAGAAATATTTCATTCAATTTTATTCAACTGTGACTACGACAAGCCTTTGTATAGGTATAAATCCGACAATTTATAGCAAAGTGTAAAATTCAATGAGATTGAGGAGGAAGTTCAACAAGAAATATAAATTCAGTTATTCGACCTTGTTGCAGTTTGGTATGAGTTCTTGTAGGGCACGCATTTTCTCATTGATCCTATCCCTTCGCCTCTGTTTGTTGAAGTCCAGGTAAGAACCAATCAAAATATTGTAATTCAAAAACTCTGAATGCAATACCAGATATAAGCAAGCACATTATCTTCTGATGAATATTGAATGCAACAGTCTTGCTCACCCTTTCAGATAAATTATGTACTTCCGCTGCTCGGCTTCTCTTGGACCCAGTACCTCCTCGAGCAGGAGCTGGTTTTTTTACACCTACTGATTCCTCTTCAACGTCCTGCATATATTTGATTTTCTTCATGCATTAGAAGAATTAGGCAACCATACAAAGAACCATATATATATATGACATGTGTTTGATCTTACTTCACTAGGACCTTCAAACTCCTCTGTTTCTCGGTTTTTTCTCTTCAAATTCTGTGCTGATTCATCTGAAACTTTCTCCACACTGTTCCCTGAACAAACAGAAGAAGAAGCAACTACAGGCTCTGCAATCTTTTCACTATCAGCAAATCCTCTAGTCGTACTTTCAGCGATTTGATAATGGCTTTTATCATTCCTAGAGTCATCTTCTTGGTCCAAAGCCTCAGGTTGCTTTGCTGGAAGGGGTTCTTCAGTAGGTTTAGGGTTCGATGGTTTAGCATCTGCCTTGGATGACAACATGACAGGATGGCAATGGGAGCTCAAATCCTTTCGTAAACCACTAAATGTGTCAACCAGCATGGATTCAACAGGACTGCTACTGCTTGCAATTGAAACCTTATCCTTACTTCCCATCCTTTCTATGCTTGATGTTCCTGAACCAGCCCTTGTGCCAATGTTTTGAAGATTAGCTTTAACAAGAGAAGCAGATCTTGAGAAATGTGAGAAATTCATCAGATTGGAATTAGCAGTAGATAATGGAATTTGCTTCTGTGCTTTTATGCTAGGAAAACAGCCTCCTGGTGATGGAGCTCGTATTGAATCCCCAGAAGAAGCATGGCGGGTAGGATTGTTTATACTCTTACCATCATGAACCGAAACTCTGGATCTAAAATATGGGAATGATGCTTGGCATTGCTGCGATGGTGATGGATATAACTGACTATCACTGGTTCTAGACCTGGCAGCATCACAATCCTCTGTTGAAGAAACCTTTGGCATGTGCCCTTGCTCTAAGCTCGAACCATTATGTACAGGAACAGCATAGGAGTCTCTAGTTAGTTGATTACCGCTACTTCTATTGTCCAACGATGCATAATTATTCTGAGAGTTTACATTTCCAGTAACTCCAGATAATTCAGTTATAAACTCGGGACAGCTATCATGTTGCAGAGAGTCATCAATCGGATAATTCAACCAAGGAACCTTATCATCTTCTTGATTCAAACCCATTTCAAAAGATGACACAGACACTGGAACTTCACCTAATACAGAATCCATGGCCCCAAATCTTCCCGCCTTGGTGTTGCTGCCATGACCTATATCTTTTTCTCTAATCTTGGAGGTTTGAGATGGTAAGCTGCTGGAAATTTGCATCTTTCTACCTCTACTGGACTGAATTTGACCATTTTCCCATACTAGTTCCACAAAATCATTCTCGGGTCTGTGTTAACAACACCATATAGAACCATTTTTTTTTTTAAATGAAAACAGAGAAGGGCAATCACAATAAATAAAAAGGATGAAACATAACTTGACAAAAAATAAAAAGAGCTGAAAAGTTGCGAAGTCTTACTTACCTTGAAGATAGATCTTTGGAGCATGTGGGATTCTTCTCCTGAGAAGAATCACATTTTCCTTTAACCAATCGATATACTAGCTCAGATAAAGGCATGGTTAAGGGTTGGCACCACTTTTCTTATTCAGAAACGCCCCAAGTTCAATCACTTGGCCATTATTGGTACTTACCAAACACTAGTCTTTTAACTTGCCAGAGTTAAAAGAACCCAAAAACATATATGGAGCCAAGAAGTTATCAGGCCATAATAGCTTGACAAAAACCCACTATAGGACACTCCCAGTTAGTATATCTGAAAAGTGAAATAAAAAGAAAAGAGTACTTCTTTTACAGGATATTATCTCTCTTTTTAATACAGCAGTACTTATCAGTGATGAGTGAGATATATATAAAAATAAAAGCTATAATTAAATATGAAGTATCAGTCCAACCTATTCTTTAATGACTCCCCGAAGATCTCCGAAAAAAAAATTCCAAATTAAGCTGCTTTAAGTTTAAAAAAATGCAAAAAATTAGATCTTTTCCGCTTCTCTAATCATTAAACTTAAAACCCAGAAAACCCCATATCGAATTTTCTAAACAGTACTGGACAAACCCCACTAACAGTTCACTTGAATAACACTCAAAATCCTCACCACCCAGTAATCAACCAATAAAATCAATCACAAATCAATTAAGAAGGAAAGGAAATTTGAGAAAATCCGAGCTCCTCGAACCAGCAAAAGAACGCTAATCCAAATGCATTAAAAATGTGAAAACTTAGTTGTAAATCATAATAGAAGTTACCAAAAGTGTGATCTTTAAAGCCCCAAACTGAGCTCGAAGAAAGAGAACTCAAGTTTTCGAGAGAGAAAGAAAGGGAAAGGAGCCAAGTGGACGCAGAAGACGGCGAAAGGCTAGCAGAGTTGCAGGGGACCAACAAACACATTACAAACCTTAAACTTTCATCCAATTTTTGTTGCTTTAACCTCACTGTTACCATGGTTTTGTCTTCTTTTTCTTTTTTTTTTTTTATTTTTATTTTATTTGTTACTTCTTTTGGTGCATTTTAATTGTTTGCCCACTTTGAGGTAGTAGTGTGGGCCCATCACAGCCATTCTTATTATTATTCTAATTGAACAATTGCTTGCAGTTCTTTCTTGCAACACATTTCAATTTGGTCAAGTAAACCACACTTGTATTAAGAATTTTCTTTTTCTTTTTTTATGCCTGTCCTACAATTCGGGAAGAAAGAATATTCAATTTTGAGAAATGACACAAAACTTCTATTTACATAAAATTTTGTACTTACTCTCGTTTAGTATATGTAATAACTTGAACTTAACCCTTATTACGTATTAATTTTATTAATAATCTAATATAATAATAGACAAACTCGAACTTTAATTTCAATTTCTAAAAAAAAAAAATAACAAGTCAAACGGACCAGCAGACTCTATAAAACATATCTATTTTATTGTTATATTAAGATGTTAATGACATGAATTTTGTAGAAGCCAGTTAGTAGAGATGGGGGATAGATTTTAAATTGTGTGGTTGGGTAATTCTTCTCATTAGGTAGGTGATAGTGTCCCCATGCCATAAACTTGAATAGAACATATTATCCTATATGGCATTATAAGTTATCCTACAATACTGGTTGTGGGTCGTGTAGATATGGGCTCATATGCTAGCTTTCATAATGGAAACATAAACAATATGAAATCTAAAAGCATTAAAATATGTTGGAAGGGTAGTTGAGCGTTTTTCTTGCTTTCACAATTATACCAAGGTTTGGAAATTTTGCTTTAGGGAGATTAATAAAGCCATTTCACTTGGTCATGAATTGGGATTTTAATAATCTTATTGCCCTTAATTTTGGGAGACTTTTATGTTCTGCAAGTGGAAGGAATGGGATGTGATATATGTATAGTTTTGCAATAATATAGGGATGTAGGGATAGGTTTTGTTTTTTCCTTTCGTCATCAAATTGAAAAAAAATGTGACAATTGGTCACCAAATTAATGAAATATAATGAGAAGAATTAGCTAAAACCGATAAAAAATTAAAAGTATAATAAAGTTGGTAAATGAAACATCTAAAGTTGAGATCACTTGTGGAATTCATGATTGGTTCTCAATTAACATAATCTATGAGATTATAACACATTTCCTAATTACTTTGATTAAGGTAAACAAATAAATCTTAACAAGAACATTATTAGCATATTATTAGCATTAACATGTTTAACCTTTTTTTTCTTTTTATAGTGTTAGGAAACAATGATGAATTGATTTGATTCCTTGCTTAGGCAAAGACAAACAAGAAATGCCACTGTGAGCAATTAATTCCAATATTGGGTTGGGTTCTAAAATAAAAATGGCAGACAATATAAAATGCGTTTTGTCCACGCGGATCCTTCTTCAACCAGTAAGGGATTTAGCAGTGTCCAAGTGGACCCCTCAAGTTTTAGGGCCACCCGTTTTTGGTGTGCATCGACTGTTAAATTTAGAGTGATGAGCCTTGAGCCCACCCTTTTATTAAGACACTGGTTACTACCACGTGTCCCTCATTTTAAGCCAATTATTTTTCATTTGCTTCTAAATTCAAAGTTTCGTTTTAGCACCATCGGCTCGACTGGATACAGTGTATTATTCAATTAAAAAAAAATTAAATTTAAAATGTAGAATTCGACTTGAATATTATCAAATTTATTTTTTTATATTATTAGTATTCATTTTATTATATAATACAAATATTAGTATTTGGCTTTGGATCATTTAGTCGAGTTCAAAGAATTGAGACTCAATTTTCAACCATTTGAATTAAATGCTTATTAAAACTAATTTCCTTCACAATATTATATTATATTTATGTAAAAAAAATTAATCATAATTATTATTTTATAAAATATTTATTACTAATTTAATTTTTTTAATTTCGAATTAATTTCTATTTAACCTTTTGATTCGTTATTTTCTGTCTCAAACAATTCAAAGTGCAAGTTAAATTTAAAAGTTAATTTTTCATTAAGCTAGCAAAAAATGATCTTAAAATTTTTAGACTCATTTCTAACAAAAAAGAATTTATAAATGAATCATGTTTTAAAATTATATTTGAAAGTATATTTTTCATTTTTTTTTAATGTTTTTATACTTGTGAGAGATTATGTTAAATAGAAAGATTATCACCCTTAAAAATAAAAATAAATAAATAAAAAATGTTATTTTAAATAAAAAATAATATATATTACGTGACAATACAATTATAAATGAATACTAATAATTTTTTAATGAATAACACGTCGCAATGTCTTGTTTATTATAGGTTATAGATTGGCAGCACAACTTTATGGAAAGGCAGAGAGCAAAAAACAAGAAGCGTGCGAAACATTATACGTCAGCAATGATGTTACATTTGTTAAATCCTATGGTTCTTTTGGCAGGTTTGCCCCATACGCTTTACTGCGTGCGTCGCAGATTTAAATATTAGTTTATTAATTATTAATTATTATACTTCCTCTATTTTTTTTAATGTTTCTCTGATTATAGTATTTTTATAGAAATTGCGAGGATTTTTTTTTTTTTTAATATTATACTTATTTTTAATTGTATAGAAAAAAAAATCAAATCCAATCTTTCAAAAAATATACACTCTTTGTTCCTATATAATATGTATGCAAAGACGAAGTATTACTATGGCTTGTGGGTCAGAGTTATCCGAGTAAAAAAAATCTCATTAATTTGTAAAAAAAAAATTATAATTTATAAATTTTTTTATTTAATTAATTTATATTTAAATTTTTACATAAAATAAATTTTTGATTCACTAAAAATTAATTAATAATACTATTAATTTATAGAAAAATTTTCTCTTACTTATTTAAGTACTAATTTTTTAAACAAGATTAATTTTTGACCTATCAAAAAATATTTTTTTAATTTTGTTTCTATTTATATGTTGATTAATTAATTTCATAAATTTTTATAATTAATTTTTTTTATCTTCAGTAAAAAGATAGTGATTAAGTACATTCTAAAAATTTTAAGTACATTCAGCTTAATTACTGAATATTAGAAAAATACTCTTTCATTTTTATTAAAGATTATGAATATTAGTTATTATATATTTAATATATACTTTCTCTCTTTATATATATATATATATATATATATAACACCCCAAATTAAAAAAAAAAAAAAAACTCTTTCTCTAGCTTTTTTATGTTATTGGTATCGATTTTCTAATTCAATTTTTTTTTTCAATGATATTAGAATATTTTTACATAAGAAAATATTCAAATTTAAAATATAATTGAATTTTAAAAATAAATTTGGTGCTTTAAAAAAATAAATAAAATAAATTTAACATAGTACACACAATCATAATTATTAAAATCGAACTAGATTGATCAATTAAATTGAAAAATTAGAAATTAAATAAAAAATTAATTCGGTTAATATTCATTTATCCGTCCCTTAAAATCGTTTAAAGTACTAGTGAATCGAATTATATTTTTAAAATTTTTTTTTAATCAAAACGATATCGTTTTTATTAAGTAAAAAGATCGTCGTTTTGAGTTAAAAGAAATTAAAATTTTTTTAATAATTTTATTTCAATTTTATCTGATACTAAAATCATAATTCTATTTCATATTATCTTATTGAGTGAATAGATATATGAATAAGTGAGTATCTATAACTTATTATATATATAATTTTTGACATAATGTGATTGGATTGATATTATAAAAAATATAATTTTATATAAAATTTTAATTTAGTCATAATTATATTATATTTATTTTTATCATATATATAATAAATGATAAATTATATATACATATATATTATACCTTTTTTTTTTTCAATTTAATCAGATTAAATTTTTAGTTTTTTAATTATTTATTTTCTGCTATTCTTGGTTCGATTCTAAAAATATTACAGACAATTATATTTTTTTGACTAAATTGTAAAGGTAAATTTACTGCTGTACATGTAGTCCAACTCCAATGGATCACCTGAAAAGATTCGAACCTTATCCCTGCAAAATCAGCAAATTCCTAGTACTATTTTATTTATTTTTTAATTATATATTTTTTATTTGTTTTTATTTTAATAACGACAATACTATGTAACATCATGCCCATGATTCATAACTATGGTCCCAAGCTAACAATATCCTGATTTATTGAATAAGAAACAGAAACAAGAATTGGAGCAGCCCAATTGAACATTGTATATGGGCTAGCGCTTCAATAGACAATAGGCAAGAATTAGCCCAATAGGCGAACACAACATTAATGTGAGCAAATCAGCAGTCTGAAGTCCCTGCCAAGTAATTCCATGTAAATTTCCCCCTTCCTTCAAGAAAAAGAAATGAAGGGTCAAGATCATTAAAGAAAGATTTTTATCCAACGGTGAATATCTAAATATTAGGGTTTGATAGTTGAATAGCACAATATAAATAAGGCAAATGGCGCTTAAGGGTTTCACTGAAAGCTCGCTGCCTCTACATACGGCCGCCGTTAAAAAAGGATATGGAGAGGGAGATTAGGATTTTCAGAATGTTGTGGGATGGGTGAGTGGGGAAGATAATAATAAATTTAACGAAAATTGAACTTTATAAATGGGTTTATTTTGTTATCTTCCCTACGCCACCCATACCTTAGGATTCCGGTTATTCCTCCCTCTCCTCACTGCCTCTGCTTCTCTTCATCAGCTTGTCGATTCCTCTTCCGTATTGGTTCAATGGGTTTGTATTTTTAATTATGTGTTTTAGATCTCTTTACTTTACTTTGTTTCTTATTGAAATTTATTTTTGCAGGTTTTCTTGATCATGGACTTTATCATGTATAATTAATGAAATATATAAATTTTTAATTATGTATTAAATTATTTTTTAAATTTTTATTATATATTTTATTTTTTAAATTTATAATAAAATAATAATAATTTATAAAAAAATATTTTTAATTTTAAAATTAATAAATTAAAAATAATTTATTTAAATAATTTAATTATAATAATAATTTAATTTAATTTAAAAATTTATAAAAAAAAATTAATTTAATTTGACAATAATTTTTTTACCAACCAAACTCAATCGATGTGACCATAGTTAGGTCGTTGCGTTTCCTTTTCGCGATAAATGACTGATGTTAGGCAAACCGTCATTAATCTAACTCGTGCAGCCAAGGCCCAGTTGATATTATATGAAACCCGAATAATTACCATAGTGGATTTGGTCCGGGTATAACTTATTTTAGCCTATTAATATTAATCTCAACTCTCAACCCTCAAACATTTTTTTTTTTAGTCCACTGAAAATGAAGATATTAAATCAGATGTATTAAACCCTATTTTTTGTCAGTTTATTATTAAGTTTTTGCCTAAACCACGTGGATTATCATTGTTAATTAATTATGCAAGCATAAGATGTCTAATTACATGTGCCTTAACTATAATTATTATGACTTCCAAGTAATAAATAATTTCGTTTAATCGTTTTTAATAATTTTTTTTTGTTGAAATTATAAGTTTATGGTTTTAATTTAGTATCATTGAATTATCTAAAAAATTATGTGAGATTGTAAATTGAAACTGCTACGAAAGTTATTAGATGAGTTCACAGTGTTCAATAGAAATTTTCATTTGAAATGAAAATTTAAGGTATATTGTTATTTGATAGTGAGGTTGTTTGGAGAGGGGCGAATAAAGTGAATCTTTACAATAAAGAGTATCTTTTGATGAAAAAGATTTGAGATCGAAGAAAAGAAATTCCAACAGCTAATCAAAAGGTTCTAATTTAGCTGGCGCACGTGGCAATTCAACAAAACATAACGTCACATGTGGGACGGTGTAGGGCGGTTACATATAGGATCTTAGGCACATTTTTTATCCGTTATGAGATTGTTTTCCAGGAAGGTTGGCTTCACGGGGATATTGTGTACCATAATCTTCTATTGCTGTTCCTTCCCTACGCGGCAACCTACGAACCGTCCAATTCTCTATACAATAAAAAAAAAGAAGAGTTATGAGATAATATAAATAAAAAATAAAAATAACTAATTAAAATATATTAAAAATATCATCCTATCTACTTATTTATTTATTTTTCTTATACTATAGTTTTTATTTTTTACTTTTTTAAATAAAATTATTATAAGTGAAAATGAAAAATTAAAAAAGAAACCCTTAAGTTTTTATATTAAATATTCTATTATTTACTTAATAATCTTTTTAATCATTTTTAATTACTTAAAATTATATAATTTTTTAAAAAATAAAATAATGAGTATATAAAGAATTTTCAACGTTTTTGTATGCTTCAATTTTAATATAAATATAATAAATATAAATATTTTTAAGTGATAATTATATTCTTTAAATAGATAAATTGAGTGTAAGGATCTATCTTTATATTTATATAAAAATATAATTATTTAAAATTTCGATTAATATATAAATTGATACGCGGATATCTTTAAAAGTATATTTTAGTCTCTAAAATTTGATCTAATTAATATTTAAGTTCATACTTTTTTAAAAAAATAATATTTTAATTTTTTTATTTTGATTCCGTAAATATTTTAATTATTTCGTTGATTTTTGCTGTTAAAATCTATAAAAAATTAAAATGCTCATTTTTTATATTTAAATTTTTAATTTCAATTATAACCATAAAAATAAACAAATTCAACCAACAACTCACAAATTCAATTTCATCCAATAAATCTAATCCCATTCAACAAATTTACACTGCTAATATATATTCAACAAATCAAATAAATTCATAAGAAAATAAAATTCATAAAACCCATAAATTGAAACTCATTTATTGTGAGTTGGTTGAAAAAGGAGGAAATCCATTTCTATGAATTTAAGACGAAGAGTTGAATTTTTTATTCATATTTTTTATTTATAAAAAATAAAAATAAAAATAAAAAAAAGAAGAATAAAAAAAAAGGGAAAGGAAAAGAAAGAGGGAAGGGATGAGTATTTTAAGTATTTAAAATTATTTTTATTATTTTTAATCAAAGTATATAAATTAAAATATTATTTTTTTTAAAAAAAATTAGAATATAAATATTAATTAGGTTAAATTTTAGGGATTAATATGTATTTTGCTTTTAGGAAGCACGTGGCACGTTCATGCAGATTTAATACACAGCTGTACAATCTACATACAATATACGATGTAATGTAACGTTTCTCAATTTTTTACCATCCTTCCTTCCTAAGCAAAAACCTTTTCCTTTGCTAAGGAAGGAAAAGAAACCACGTAGGTTACACGTTTTTGTGTATGAAAACTGACAGGCAAATCATCATCTCACACGTGGTACCTTCAAGTGAGTGGTCTATATATACCCAACTCCATAGGAGGAATTGGACAAAGGTTTCTCACAGTTAATCCATATAAGAAAAAGCATCTCTGTTTGAAGAGCAATTTTCAGAGGATTTAAATTTTTGTTAAGAAATAGTGAAGATGGCAGATGAGGGCACAGCTACTTGCATAGATATCCTTTTGGCTATTATTTTGCCTCCTCTTGGTGTTTTCCTTAAGTTTGGTTGCAAGGTATAATTGCTTAATTGTTGCAAATTATACTCAAATATCTTAATTTCTTTCTTGAATTTATGTGATTATTATGTGATAAAATTAGTTTAATTTCATAATTTGTTGCATGGTGTAGGTGGAATTTTGGATCTGTTTGCTTCTCACCCTTTTTGGGTACATTCCTGGTATTATTTATGCAGTCTATGCCATCACCAAGTGATCCTCATCTTTTGTAAGCACCCTTAATTTCAGTTACTTGGAAAAATTAACAGTAAACTTATGAAAAGTTTATTTTTTTTCCCTATATTTATATGATTAACTTCGTCTTTTTTGCAAGAATTAAAAAAAAAACTTGCATATATAATTTAATTTATGAATATTAATTAATTATTATATGGTTGAATTCAATCTTTATCACTCCTGTATATGTGATATCATGTAATTAAGATACTAAAGATATTATTTGTAATGATTAAGTTTATTTATTTATGTTTTTGAAAAATAATTTAATAACAAGGTTTATAATTTTAAAATATGGTACCATCAATTATTTAATATATTGATTATATGTATATAATACTTATTAGTATTTTAATTTTTATTGAAAGTTCATTATATCCACAATTATAGGTAAGTTTTTGATGATTGAAAATGATGCATTACCAGACAAGGTTCAATGCCTGGGGTCCTCATTCCTTACTGACATGGCCTGCACTTGTTATTTAGTCCAAAGTTGTGATTATGATAAGTTAATATTTAATTAGAAAGTTATATATTTTATAACTATTGAGTACTCTTAATTGAGTTTTCCTTTGATCTTTTATTTTGAACAGGTGGAAAGCTAAATAACTATTTGATTTGATGGGGAGTTCTCTTTTGGTGTAGTCAGGTGGATCATTCTTGTGTCTTTTTTTTAAAAAAAAAAAATTTAAATTTCCATTTCCATTTCCATTTTATCTTTTAATTTGTTGTAATTAAAAAGAGCCATTGATATGGGTGAGTTTGTGAGTGGAAACAATGGCTGGTCAATTATCGTCTTAATTAGTGTCTCTTTGAACTTGAAATTTCTTTTAAATTAATGTGATTGTATTATTATTGTCTACCTAATAAATATTGTAATAATTTGATCATTTTCAGTTTCACCATGAATCTTTCAGTTCGTTTTTAAGGATATGAATTGAACCTCTAAATAACCATCGAGTCAAAAAAAAAAAAAAAAGTTTAATAGTTCCATTTATAATTTTTGAAAATTATTATTATTAAGAAGCAAAAACAACAAATTCCACACAAATGATTATGGGGAATCACCAAGTTGGATTATTCCTGCGGAATTGAACAATTGGAGAGGCATTAGCAATTAGCAATTAGCAATTTGATGGAATTTCACAGTTTTGGAGAGTCCCGAATTCAAAAGTGAATCTAATTAAAGAAACATAGCTTTACAAAAGAAAATGCTATATGTCCCCACATAAAAGAATCTTTATTCTTGCTTTTAAATCAGTATTGGCTCTAGGCCTACTAAATACAATTTGCATACATGTGTCCAATCCACTTGTATATTAGCCATGACAAAATTTCTTCTCTTATAATCCTAATAGGCTGATTCTGGTTCTGTCCTATTCTGTCAATGGGTTCTTTTTTTGGCGCTATGTGATAATTGATAGGATATTTATCTTCTCCATGATAATTATGGAAGATCGACATTTTGGGAGTGGTTCTAAGCTCACTCTTCTTTTATTTTTGAATAAAATCTCGCTTAATAACAATTTTTTTTATTGATAATAATCTTTTGCCAGATAACTTTGCTCACCCTCCCAATAACAGCCAAAACCACTTAGTTGGAGTTATTTAAGAATTCACTGTTGGGTTTTATAAAATCTTATTATAATGAATAACACTCTGCCCTGTGGTGTTTAACATGGGTACGCAAATGTATTAAACAAAAGTCTTCCCTAATACACCTTCATACATAAAATAGAAAATGAAACTTATCTATCCAACAAGAGTACTTAGACCAGCGGAAAGACTCAAAGAGGTCCCATCCAGAAGGTATTGAATGTGACAGAACAATTGTTAAAAGAAAAACAAGAACTTCACAGAACTTCAAGTTGATCTTTCCCTGGTTCATCAGAAATATACCAGCAAGAAATAACTGTGACAAAAACAAAAAAAAGGCCATCCAACAACAGCAAACACATTTCGCAAACTAAAAAAAAAAAATGAAAATAAAATTTTAGAATAGTAGACTTCTTCATCCTTTAAACTGCCATTCTCTCCGGCACATGGGACAATGAGCTTGAGAAGTCTGTGAAGTGACCCATTTCAAGATGCAGTGAAGGTGGAAAGCATGGTTGCATACGCCCCAAACTACAAAAAGTAAAAAAAGAATGAACAGCGATGACTATTTGTTCCAATGGCAACCTCTTATCATAACTTCTCTCCTAATATGTCCTATTAAAACCAAATACAATGCATGCAAAAATAAAAAAGAAAAAAGAATCTCACCAACTAATTGAAAAGTAGACTACCTAATCCCAGAATATGATTCTTTAACTGTGAACTAATAAATCGAAAAATAGTAAATGATGTAACATCATCTTGCCAGCAGAAAGGCCAATATATAAAGCATTCTGGCGATTTTGTGCACACTGGTGGTGATTTGATTGTTAAAAAAAATAAAAAATAAATCTATGGATAATTGTCACCAACACAAACCTTCCCTACTTTCCACACATTCACACACACATAAGGCAACCTAACAAATTAAATTAAGCACATGTCATTGGACAGTTGAGCTACGCAAGTTCACATGACAGGAGGCACACAGGCATTGCTTATCTTTAATAAACGGTAACTTGCTGGCGCTGGAATAATTAATATATATATTTATATATATTCCAAATGTTGTCTCTTGATCCTTTGTTTTCACACAAAAAGCAACAGAGTAGGCTTCTTCTGATGTTGATGCACTCTTAATATGACAAGGCCCCGCCATGTCACCACTCTTATTTGTCGCTATCTTTCTTTCAAATACTTGTCAGTCAAATTAAATTTTGAAAGAGGGAAAATTTCAAATCTGAGTACTGAAATCTCTATGAATCCCTGCTCTTCATGCTCATGGTGCACAACAAAAATGTGTTTCCACCGTGTATTCTCACACAAAACAACTTGTTGTAGTACAATGATAGACCATATGCTTCGACCCACTCAAGGGTGCTTGTTTGAGTCTAGTACTAGAAATTCCATTGGAAGCATTACAGTGTAAACAGAGAAGAGTCTAAGAAGAAATAAGTTGACCTATGGACTCTTCATTATAAATAATTTCAGTTCAGTTTTCACTCTTCAAGTCCCAATATGGTGAGCTAAACACTGCTGCCAAAGCCCAAATAATGGTTCAAGTGCAAAAAAAGTAAAATAAATGAAGGACTGAAATGACATGGACTCAGACTACAGTAAATCACTAAAAACCATAGGCAGATAGAGAATCAAATTTCAGAAACTCCCCAACAACGAAATTCACGGAAGGCAAATTACTTGTGCAAAAAATGGGAAAAAAAATAGAAACTTGTTAGGGGAAAGTCAAGAAACCAAGTCAGCAACTTACTTAATGGGCAATCATCTCCAGGAAGTTTACAATCAGGACAACAGCCATCAAAGGCCATCCTACAAATCCCACATGTTTCATCTTGAGCATCCCAAGTCCATGACGCAACAGCATGCCACCTATGATTCACCCAAGGGACAAGAGTTACAGCTTCCCACCAAAGTAAAGAAAATACAAAGTCAAATTATGCCAATATCCCTAGTGGAGCTACAGGAAAAGGTCAGGAAATCTTCAAAACATAACAAGCATCATCTTACCCCAACATTAAAAATTATACATGTTCAAGTTTACACATTAACCCGTGCATCGGATGTTTAATTTCAACACACTCAAAATAAAACAGACATACAAAAGGTAAAGAGAACATACTCTATTTAGAAGCCATGGTGGACAATCAGAAGGAAGATGGGTCAAGAGAAAACTGTTTCCTTGAGAAAACTTAAAATGCCATACTGTGAACAAACGATTCAAATTCATATATAAACATTGAAAACCAACAAAACAGATTTCTCTCACAGCAACTGGATCAGTCCCTACATTATGAAATGGCAAATGAAAACCAATGGTCATGTTAAAAAAAATACCAGATACTGAATTATTCGAGCCCATCACAGTATCTATCAATTTGATGCATATAATTCACCAAAACCCAATTTACCTCAACCCATATCAAGAATTCCAAAATGAAGCTAATAAAAAACATAACTTTCAGCAATCGAAATCAAAACAATAGTATTAAAAACAAAAACTATTGATGAAAACAGATACAGCACCATAATTATGAAAAGGATACGCAAGACTTTGACCTTCATTGTATCACCCCCTGCACACAACAAAAAATGTACTTGAGAGAATGGATTTTATAAAAAAGAAAAAATGAAAAAACAAAAAATTTCTCAGCAATGAAATTGGCATAGATGCTATCGCACTAAAGAGAGAAATCAACATCATGAAAGACACAAACTTTCTTAGCTATTCAAGAAAAAGGAAAAATAACTGCACGAGATCTGAGAAAACCCACCTCGGATTTTTGTTTAGCAGCTGGAAGACGATGATTCACAGGAATTTCAAGGGACATTTGGGACTGGAAAAAAGAGGGTTTTTGTTATTTTGGGGGTTTTATCCCTTCTCTACTGCTTGCTTTACTGATTGGACCTAACAATCCAATGGGCTATTTGTGTGTCCATGAACCATTGAGTATGGGCTGGATTGAATAGTAAGAACCCTAAATCAAAACAAAAGAGAACCCAAAATCTTATCCTGCTGTAGATTAGGAACCAATGTAAAAAATTTCTTGCCCATTGTTAAACTAAAAGAATTGGCAATTTTCTCTCTCTCTCTCTCTCTCTCTCTTCAATATTTGTACCAGTTGATTCATTTTTTTTATTTTTTTATTTTTGTCAATGAATCTTCAATAAAGACTTCAAACTAGAGATCTCATAATTTTAAAAACAACTTTAATAATATTAGGTTAAATTTCATTCATATTTGATTGATTTATCTTTTATTTTTGATGTTCACTATTTTTATAATTCATGAACTTATATATAAAATAACACGACTTGACTTTAATAATAAAAAATATAAGATAATAATTCTTATACATAAATTTTTAATTATTTTATTTTTTAATAAATATTCACGATCGTATTAATAAAAACAAGTATCTTTCTACATCCCAATAATTTTTATTAAAGTAACATAAATTTTTTTGTATAATTTTTCTGATAAATTAATATTATAAATCATATTAATACTTATTAATTAAGGAGAGGGAAGAATAATTTATTGTGACAGAAAAAATGACTTTAATGTGTTATGTTTCCCAAATCAAAATGTTTTTTGGTTGTGATTTATTAATTTTGCCCTAAAAAAAAAAAAGGTTATAGATGTTCTGATAATAATGCCAAAAGTTTCATAACCTCAATAGGCAATAATAGGTTTAGATTTTGCTGTCCTTTTAATGAGCACATAACTTGGCTATCCAAAAACAGCAAAAATAGCATAGCACACGAACACGAACACTACTCAATACATGAATAAGCAACCGTCTCGCATGCACAAAAACTATTACTCAAATATCAACAAGCCTTTGGCTAAAGAAATAAGATTTGAGTGACTTAATTAGAAATTTTAAAATCTTGAGAATATTAAAATGTTGTTGGGTGCGTTATTTTTATAAAAGAATTCAAATATGATCCAAATTAATTAAGTTAATCCAAATATTAAACCAACGGTATAAAAAAAATATTACTCAAATAAATCTAATCTTTATCAATTGTGTATTCAATCTCAACAAAATAAAAAAATCTACCAAATGTGAAACGAATCAAATACAATAAATTCTTACCAACTCATTTGTATTTTTTGTTTTTGGATATGAACTCAACAGATATGTAAAAATGGACAGACAACTTTAATATCCCAAATCACAGATTTCATCATATCCTAAATTAAATATTATGTCATAATTGCCTTTGATTTGAGCACCTCATTCAACCCAAGAAATTGACCATATTGCTCCCTCAATTCACTATTTATCTTGCTTAATTAAACGTCTTGATAATAATAATTTTCTATATCATATTAAAAATTTTAACCCTTTAACCAACTCATTGCTAAATTAAATTTGTATTTCAACTTATTAATTAAATAATTTTTTTAAATCAACATTTGAATGTTAATATATAAATATATAGGTTGAATATGAGAATGAAAAACGTATCTTTATATTCGTATAAAAAAAATTAACTCAGATATAATTTAATAATTTATTTTTAAATATATATTGTATTTGAAGGGGTGCCCCATGTATGATTCCAAATTAGGTAATTAAACTCATTAATATCACCAACCAAGAATTAATAAATCCATAATCCTATGGTATTAATGAGGGCATCTCTTTAACCCTATATATAGCATAGATCCTATAAGGGAAAAGAACACCGCCAAGGTTCTAAACTTCCATATTCTTGTCCTTTCTTTGCTTTCTTGGCTACCACCAACCATGACTAGAAAGAAGGTGAAACTTGCATACATCACTAATGATTCTGCTAGAAAAGCAACCTTCAAGAAAAGGAAGAAAGGGCTAATGAAGAAGGTTAGCGAGCTAAGTACCCTTTGTGGTATTGATGCTTGTGCTATAATTTATAGCCCTTATGATTCTCAACCTGAGGTTTGGCCCTCTCCTTTAGGGGTCCAAAGAGTACTGTCTCAATTCAAAAACATGCCTGAGATGGAACAAAGCAAGAAAATGGTCAATCAAGAAAGTTTTCTTAAGCAAAGAATCACCAAAGCCAATGAACAACTCAAGAAACAAAGAAAAGATAATAGAGAGAAGGAGGTGACTCAGGTTATGTTCCAAGGATTAATTGGAAAGATTGCCCTTAAGAACTTGAACATGATGGATTTGAATGATCTTGGATGGATAATAGATCAAAACTTGAAAGAGCTTTATAAGCAGATTGAGAAAGTTAATAAAGATCAAACTAATAATATTAATTCTCTAGTTGCACCCCCACCCCCACCCCCACCCCCACCATCAACTCGAGAGATTGCACCACCCATTGTGGAGAGGCAGAATTTTGAGGTGATGAACAATATGGATGCCATGCAAAGGCAACCATGGATGATAGATTGGATTAACCCACAAGAAAATATGGGGTTTGGTGGGGATAATGACATGATGTTTCCTTTTGGGGATAGCAATATTCACAATAATGGTCTTTGGTCCAGTGCCTTTTTCCCCTGAGAGGGGAGATTATTATCGATATTATTGTTATTAGGGTTTATATATATGTGTATGTTTGCGTCTCTAATGTCTTGAGTGATTATGTTTGGTGCATTTGGTTATGTTTAGTCATGTTATTGGACCACATTAATATTATTGTACTTTCCCTTCTGAAACTCTGTTGTTGCTAAAACCTTGATGACTGATATTTCATGATATTATACACATATTCAATGTATTATATCTGGTTTTCAAAGGTTTCTAGATGAATTTTTTTTTTTTTTTGCCTTTCCGTGAATTCATTATATGTTTATGTATATTTTTACTCGTATGATTTTGAAAATATTTTCATCCACAAGGAGACACTTTTAAGGACTCTTATTTCTATTAAAAGATCTCAAATTCAAATTGTATTTACATCAAAATGGTGTTAAGGGTGATTAGTTACTTGAGATTATGATCATCCACTAGGCTGTTGTATTTATCTAGTAGTTAATAGCTTAGATTTAGCTAGTATATGCATGTATATAAATTCACATGTATTAAGGGTCTAATGAAATCAATTACTTCTAAATAGTATCAGAGCCCTAATTAACTCCGGAGTAATATTTCCTATTTTCTTCTTTTTCTCGTCATTTACTTCCCACCTTCCTTCTAATGGCGTCCTCCACCACCTCTACGTCAAATTCCTCTTCTTCTCTATCTCACCTCTACGTCAAATTCCTCTTCTTCCCTATCTCTTTCACACACCAATCAATCAGGTTCTATCCCAACTCTCATCTCCTCTTCACCTAATACACATCACACTTTTTCCATTAAACTTGCCGTCAAAAACTATCTAACTTAGAAAATACAGTTCATTCCCCTTCTCAATTGTCAAAACCTGACCTCTTTTATTGATGGCACCTTTATTGCTCCATCGAAAATAATTCTCTCTCCTACTAATCCAGCCCAAGAAATTCCTAATCCTAAATTTCAGACTTAGTTTCCTAATTCATATTCAATGAAATCAATTACTTCTACAAATGGAAAATATATCTATCAAAATCAATATTTTCATGAATTTTTTCTATGAAAGTGCATGTGTTTGTCTGTATATTTTTACTCATACTATTTTAAAGATATTTTCATTTACAAGGAGATATCATAATAATAACCACTCATATATTTTCATTAAAAAGATCTTCATATTCAAATCTTATTATTTATATGTTAAGGTAGAAGATATATATTTACAGCATTTTAATAGAATTTCAATTCCAACTTGAATTATAGTATGAATTCAAACCACAACAATCTTATTCCTTTAAAAATTTCGATAAAAAAATTGATACGATAAGAAAAATCACATTCTTTTCTATATTAATTAATTAGCCAAATCACATTATATTAATGCTATATGTATCATTTGTCAATCCAAGAGGATCTTTTAACATATGCATACAATAACCTGTGTGCCAATTTAAAGCTGCCTTCTTTAATGTGTATAAGGCCTTTTGTAAGCATACATTCAAATACAGCAAACAGGAAATTATTGAGTGTGTCTGGTGGACTAAATTCCCCCATTTGTATGAATAAAAAATACGAGATATTGAAATTTATTAGGCAACTTTAAAAAAAAAAGTACATATAAAAATAAAGATTAGGCAACTTAATATACAATACAATATATATATATATATACTCATCCAGCTATAATACTATAACATATATTGAGATATCTCAAAATTATGTCTCATATATTAATAAATGGTATCCTTGTCAAAAAAATAGATCAATTTATTAATTTTTCGAGTTATACAATACTTACCAATATTAATTTATATATAGGAGATGACGGGAACACTCCTAAATTTAATTAGTTTAATATAATATACATTTTAATTTGGCAAATAAATCATAGTTGGAGTCTACTTGCCAAAGACAAAAAATGATGTTGCCATTATTAAGAAATTAGCTATTTATGCAGTTAGTGATGGGTATATTATTATAACTCTAAGGTGATTAATTAAGATTAATCACTTTGCCTATGCATGGTGATTAGGCACTTAGAGCATGTAACAATTAGTGCTTCTCTAGGCAAATAAATTAAATTTAATTATTTTTCATCAATAAAATTGATGAAATGCAAATAGAAATAAGTTTATATATATATTAAATATTTTACAATTCCCTCGCAAAGCTTGATCTAATTTACTAAATTTCAAAATTCAGATTGCAAACAAATTAAATTAATTAAGATTCTTTAATATCATATATATATATATATATATATACAGGTATTAATTTAACAAAATAAAAATATATATATATAACAAAAGCTTTTAAACCCAAATTGATTAAGAACAATCTAAAACTATTGTTCATAAAAATTCTCTTCTCATAAAAACATTTTGTTGTGAAAAATTGGCTCATTTGATGAATTTTGACTCTTATAGACAACCTATATATATACCATTGCAATTTGCATCAAAAGAAAATAATATTAATATATGTACATAAAATTTCTATAATGATAATGACATTATGATAAACCACTAAAGACTGCACATTCTGTTTTCTCAGATGTTAATTATACCATTAATATTTTTAGAGCAGAAACATACATATATATATATATATATAAATTAGTACTGTTACTTATTTTATGTTATCACAAGTAAATGGAATTTTCTCAAAAGGTGCTGCTGTGAAATCACCTTGATTTTATATGGAAGGTTGTGACTTTCTCATTCTCTATCAACATCACTGTTTAATTACAAGTATATATACAATATGCTTTTTGGAAAAGCAATACAAAGACTTGAAGTTTAGCTTTAGAATATAACCAAATTAACAATTATTATAAACTTTTAACTAAGGACCATTGGTTATGTAAGTATCACCAATGACAGACTTAATTAGCTGGTAACCAAAGATATTTTTCTCATTCTAGATGTTAAGAAGAGCAATAGAGAATCTGATAATTATTTTTAATTACTTTATGAAATAATATACATTTTAGTAATGCATAAAAATTTTGAATGTATCTGTAGAGAGATAAATTTCTAAACCCAAAAATAAATAAATATATTATAAAAAGAAAAATCTTGAAGGCCTTTTAGAATTTTACTAAAGTATACTAAAAGTAGACATAATGATTACAGTAAAAAGCAAGTGATATGAAATTTTAACCTGAGAAAAGTTATATAATTGGAAGAATTTGGAAGGCTTATAATGTTCAGTTGTTTTAGAAGGCACATGGACATGGTAGAACCTATCAAAACAGACTAACAAAGGGATCTTAAAAAGTATTATTATTCAACCTTTTTACTAATTTAGATGGTCACCATTGCTTACAGCTTTTCATAAAAGCCAAACAACTCCCATTCTATTACCTTTTAGCCTGTCATGAGGGCCAAAATGGCTATAGTCCCCTCAAGCCAATTAATAATTGATTAAATACATAATGAATTTGAGTTTTGAATATTTATTTTTTTATTTTTTTTTACATATTAGTCAATAAATATTTTTTTATTTACCCATATATTAAATTTCTTTTCTTATTTACTCTGATATTTTTTATTTTTATTGCTTAACTAAATTAATAGTATATGATACGTGTTTTTTCTTTTTTTCTTTTTAAATAATCATTTTTTATCGGATTATCAAAAACTTTTAGGTGTAATCTATTTTATATATATAGTAATTTGTAACGGAAATAATTTTTGTTAGGAAAGAAATTTGTTTGATAAACAATGAATCATCAACAAATCAAAACAAGTTGGCTAATAAAGCATTTCAAATTTGAACCAACATAATTAGAAATTACAGCTAATATTATACTTTGTAAAGAATAATTTACCATGATTCTCTTAATTGATTAGGACCTTAAAAATCTATTAATGAACTTAATTAGAATTTGAGATTCAGTATTGTGTATATATAAGATGCTTGATGATGGCTGATGCATTTCTGTTACTTGAATGAATATAATTAGTACTTAATGAGAATATATATTATTCAGGATGTTTCAAAAACAATTAACACTCGCCAATCGTTTTCTGTCTGTTCAATTTGATTGTCAGGAAAACTTTATTCATATTATTATTATTTTTAACTTATTGTATTGCGTATAACACTAATGTTTGTTTTACAAATACTACATTTCTCTTCAATTGGATGTTTAATCACTTTATGGTTGTTAATATTCTATAATTTTGTAAATTGAGACATAGTCTAATGGTAAATATATATTTTTTTGGGTAATAAACTCATGATCAATTTTCTCCTTCTAATACTAAAAAGAATATTTTGTAGTTTAATGTATGAATTTTCCAAATCAATGGAGATATTTAAATTGGTTTTGGTCCACAATTTGTATTTTTTTTTTTTTTTTTTGCAAGATTATAGTGACATTAATATTAAATTAAAAATTTGATGGCCAACTTGATACAAATTGAAGAGTGTCCATGGAAGTAAATTACATAGTTCTTGAGAGGGTAAAGGGAGAAGAAAGAAACAACAAAAAGGTAGTATAAAGGGAAAAAGGTAATGAAAGATTGAGAAACAAGAGAGGAAGCATGTACGATAATGTGTTGTGAATAAACCACAACCCCTCTTCTTGGAGATGTGATAGATTCCAGAATTAAAAGGCACAATAATTATATTTACAATGCCCTCTTTCAAGCAGCATCTTTTCCCTCATACAAGAACAACCATACGATAGAAATGATAAGATTGTTCACAATTAAGATCAAGGAATTCCATTGAAGTGCCATTAGTGATCGTAAGAGAGTCGAAATTACAAATGGATTATTTAAAATCTAATATTAAAATATTTTAAATTTGTTATATTTTATATATTATATATGATAAATTCTATTTATTATATATAATTAATGTTCTAGTATTTTATATTTTTTTATAATTTTGAATTATTTTTGTTAATATGCTATATATATGATTATTTTGAAATTTAATGGTCTTTTTCTTTTACCGTTGAAATATAAAATTTCATATTGAAAAAATAATTAAATTATAAACAATATATGTGGATTTAAAATCTAATTATTTAATGGCTATTTCTATTTTTTTTATTATAATTAGATCATAACTTATTTTAAAGTCTAATTTTAATTTTTTTTTTTGGATCTGACATTTTCCTATTTACCCTTTGACCCATACCTATTATAAAAAAAATTTAACATTAATGAATATAGCTTTTGATTGGAAGCTATAAAATTTTGAGTCTAAAAATTAAAATTAGTTTTCAATAATGTTTTCAGAACCGGCGAAGGTAGAGTGTCAGAGGATCAGAAGTTCAACCGAAGTTAAAACCAGTTAAATTAAAAAAAATTAGTATACATATATATGTATATATAATTTAACATTTATTATTTTTAATCAAAATAAAAAAATTTAAAAAAAATTGACCCGTTCGAACTGAAAAATCGATCAGATTCGACTGATTTACTGGTTAACTGATCGATTCATCAGTTTTTTAACTAATTTTTCGAAATAAATTTTTGAAATTGACTGAACCGATCCTTAATTTGATTTCCAATTTTTTCTGTTCTATTGATCGATCCGATCCGATTTTAACAACCATTGTTTTCAATCATAAAATAGCTAATAATTCGGATTAAGTCATAAATTTCAAATTTTATTGATTGAAAAATACGACTAATTTTTTTTTTTTTATCTGGTATGAAGTATTTATATATATATATATATTAATTAATTAATTAATCAATAATTCTTAAGAGCCAAATAAACTGAACACTTTAATAAATCTTTATATTGATAGAGTTAGAACTCGAAATTTAGTAGTTCAAATAACATATTGAACTGAATTCAAGCATTGTAACAATTGATTTATGCATTTCTAGAGTATAATTGAATACTTAAATTTTATTATAGTAAATATAAATATAATCATTAAATGAAAATAGTTAGAATTGAGTCTAGGCCGATAAGAGGCATATTAGCTTAAATTCAAGTTTTTTAATTCTTTAAATTGACCATTTATACATTTTTTTCAATATCATCTTTGCTCTGTTTCTGATAAGTATATATTAACAGTGCATATAAGCCAGATACAGTATAATGTTCTTCTTCATGTCCTTGAATCAGTTCTAGCTCCTTTAGAACTCGAAAATGCTACCTTCAAAGCCCAAATTAATAGTAGGAACATTTTTACAATTCAAAACAATTAAATTAAACATTCATGAATATGAATCTTGAACAGAGGAATTTAGAACAGAACATAATTTTGTTTTTTTGAAAAAAAAAATATTGATATTACTGTTTTATTCAATTAGGATTCACAAACTAACTAGTTACAACAACATCATTAAACAAATGACATAAATGAACACTTAAGGAACAGAGAAGAAACAGGGGAAGAAGAAGAAGAAGAAATAAATTTTTTGATACAATTAAGCCTTTGCAACAGGCTGATAAATTTGGCGGTCAGATTCAGAAATTCGAGTTGCATGAAAATGAGCAATGAAAGCAGAGGTTTTTGTATCAATTCGAGGATCAGCAATCCTCCATGGACCTCTTCCATCTTCATCACTAGGAAATACCCTTCTTGCATTTGAAACGTCGTCATAGTTATCGTCTACTCGTCGAGGCCTGCGAGACTTGAAGATGTTAAAAAAAGAAGAAGATTTCTTGGTTTGCTTGTTGTTGCCACCCATAATTGATATATAAATTATAAGCAAGCTCTCTCAAAGTGTTTATTGAAATGTATGAGTGGGTTTGTTTGAAATGAGAAGCAACGCTCTGTTGAATTATATAGTGGAGATATTTTGGGTTATTATTAGAATTTTTGATATGTGGGTGGAGAATCTTGAGAAATGAGAATTCATCGGTGAACATGAAATTATAAGGAAAAGCCAAAGAAATTAAGCAATTACTGTTTGGTAAAAGTTTTGGCAACAGCAATTTTCTTCATAAACTTTTCAACTCTTTCCATGCACTTGCTTTTTTTTTTTATTTGCTCTCTTTTTTGTGACAATATATGTATGCTTTTTGAATACTTGTGTAGCATCATATATATATATATACACACACACACTGTGATAAATTAAAATAATTAGTGAAAATTAATGTTACTATATAATAATTTTATAACTTAATTAACTTATGGTCTTTATTCGTTACATAGAATTAATTTAATGCTAAAAAACTTAAAATAATTTAAATAAACATATTTTAGTGATGAATTAGTTATTAATCTCATGGGCATGAAAATAGCAATTACTTGCATAAGGAATAAAATCAAGTTCAAATTAAGCAATTAAGCTACAAATTAAAATGCTCTTTTACATTTGGGTTAGGTTTTGGATTAGCGTATCTATCACGAAGTATATATATAAATTAATTACTAGACACTACTTATGATTTTTAACACTATTTATCTATGACTTAGTTAATAATGGATGATTAGTTAAACATGCAGTAATGATAATTATATAGAGTTTTGTTTCCCAACCCTAATTAAAATAATCTAAAGCAAAGATTAATTATTAAATCAAAAGGCCACCATATATAATGAAAAGAATGTAGAAAAGGTGGTCAAAAGTTATAGCCAAATATTTCTTTTTTGAATATATGGTTCATGAACTAGTTGCTGTAAGGTGTAGGGCTTTTTTTATTAATTATATAAACAAAAGATGATTCCCCTTTCCTTGCAAGAAAGTTTCTCTATAATCATTAAATATTATAATCATGCATGCCAGCCACCATCATTACAAGAATGTTACTCTAATAACCCTGTAATTAAAAACATTAATTATTTCTCAAAATTACATACCTTTTCTGTTTCTTTTTCTTTTTTTTATGTAGTACTAAAAAAATTATTCTTTGAAGATATTAAATATTTCTCAAGGACGTTTTCTATTTTTCTATTTAAATTGAATTTTTTTTTTAAAAAAAATTAACATTAAAATATGTAATACAATATAAATACTCGATTATTAAATTATAATAAAAAATAATATTATAAATTTTTCTTTTTTCTACGTTGGTTACATTCGATGAATTGCAACAAACACACAAATTTGTTTTATTAGAGAATCCGAAAACCCTTTTTTACCAACAGGGCATGCAAGCTGTCTAGCTTTAAGGTAGTATCTCGAAACCCTAAATTAAATTAAAAACATGTAAGAACTAGAGAGTTTGTATTAAGGCATCGAGTACTTGTACTCGAGCACGCACGGAACTTAAATTTTAATTATTATTCTATTAAGATAATGCTTTTCTTGCTGGGAAGCAATATGATTGGTGATTAATTATTAATTAATTTAAAGAAAAGTAAATTAAAAAACTGCAGGTTCAGTATGCATTGTATCGTATTCTACAAAAAGAATACTTTTTGAAACTGAAAAAAAAAAAAAAAAAAGAAAATCCGTTGTTCGTTTGTGATCATGATCATCGTAGTGGGCTTGAAATCTTTAATGGACGACACAATAATTTAACTAGCTATAGCAAGATTTACATTATTAGTGTCCGAATGTTTTTAAAATCTATTAAATTATAGTGTTTGAAATTTTTTTTTAGTTGGATGAGTTTATTAACTTTTAAAAATTATCTTATATAAATATTTTTAATAATTTTTTAATTATTAGAGTGCTAATTTAAAACTTTAAAATATCCAAAATTAATTAGAAAAATAATAATATGAAAATTATGAATTATTGAATACTGAAATAAAATTCTAAACAGAGGTGAAAAATTATAAATCAAGAGATATAAGAATTACAAATCAGTATTTTGATAACGGAAAATAACTAAAAACACTTATACAATATTATTCTTAAAAGTTAATAGATTCATTGAACAAAAAATATACATCACCAAAATAATAAATTTTAAAAAGTTTAATTAATAGTTGTGTAATTTTTTATACATATAAAAGAAAAAACTTAACTATATTTAGTATACACATTATGCGTAATGTGAAAATTATATGTAATGAATATATTCGCAATAAAATTTTAAAATATCTATTCATTATTATTTTGATATATAAAAAATTTAATTAGCAATACCAAAAATAATTTAGAATTTTCCTATAATAAATTGATTTTATTTGTTATTTTAGAAAATATTTAATTAATAAAATATATTTGATATTTAATTATGAGGTCAATATTCGGATAAATAATTTTTGAGTTTATAGACTATTATGAAATTACCTGATTCACCAAGAAAAAAATAAAAAATTCGGCTCAGCTTGGTCTGCTACTTAAAAATCATACGCTATAGAATATGTTGAAACAAATACTAATTATATTTAGTTTTGGTTTAAATGCATCGAATCTTGTTTGATTTGAATGACCCTATTTTAGACTGTATCTAACTATTAACATATATATTTTTGAATGGCATCCCAAGTTGAAATATATAATTGATTATAAAGTTGAGGTTGAGTGCTTGCATAGGCTTCAGATCAATCATTTAAAAATAATTTTTATAGTACTAAATGAGGGATTCTCCAATAATAATAATAATAAAAAAAATACACTATTCACTAAATTAAAATTTGCAACCTTAGACATTTTTATTTTGATAAGCCAATTAATAGTAAAAATTGAATATTTTCACAATTTAAGACATTAACATCCATTAGATGCTGCATTATACACAATCTAAAGAAGTAAATTAAAACAATAAAATATATTAAAAACAAGTGAAAAAGAAGATAAATCAATCATCAAAAATTGAGTTGTAATATAATACATTAATATTAGTCACTAAAAATTATATCAAATATTACAACTCAATATATACATAATAATATATTAATATTTGTTACTGAAAACTATAGCAAATATTACTGTCTAATATATAAATTGTTATATATTATATCAAACTTTATAATATAATATGAGTAAATAACAAACTTTTAATACATCAATTTTGGTCTTACCAAATAATATGCCTTTATGAAGATATGGTTGGAATGTATAGTAAATGATTAATAGATATCTCTCAACAACATGTATGCACATATATGGGAAAGTACCTAATTTGCTTTTCTATAGTGATGTCCTTGTTGAGAATATATTTATAGGTTTCTCTTTATTATTTCACTTTAACACTTTATTTTTTTTTTTTGTTTGATGTTACACTTATGTATTTACAATATAATGGATAATACATAACCTTTTATTTACACTAATAATTTAATTTTTTTCTCTATTAATAATAATTGTCTTGTCGATTGTTACATTTATCAACTAATAGTACAAATGCTGGCACCCATTTTGCAACTAGATTTTTTCTGCAAAGTGTCCTATGCACATACGATATATTCTATATAGATCTTTCAGGGGAAACGATTTGTAACAAAACATTTATGATATTTTTATTTTTTCACCATTTTAAGTTGAAACATAAGTAGTAGTGATTCCTATATTGTAGTGAAGCTTCAATGGTTATAAATGATGAGAGTGGCATCTTATGACCTTACAAAATATCTCCAAAAAGTGTAGTTGTTATACAGCTATTCATTAGTCCCATCATTTAACTTATGATAATTTTATTCTTTTTCGAAAATTTCATTAAATTTAAAAATTTATCTCATATACTAAATTAATAAATAAAAATATATTTTAACTAAATACGACTCTTTTATTTTTTATTTTTTATTAAAAAGATATTAATATCTTTTTTTATTTCATATATTTTTATTTCTGAGTGATGTATACACTAAATAAGAATTTTTCATAATATAAATAACTATTTCCTTATTACTAGTTGGAAAAAAAAAAAATTTAAGATTTGGGCTAGCTTGGGCCATGTTTATCATTTTATATTAAACTTGGGTTCGTAAACCCAATTATAAGGTTGTAAAACAACCTCACCTTATATATAGAAATGGTTTTGGGCTGAGACCCTGAGAATGAGCTGAGTCCAGCCCAGGTCAGCCCATATTCAACTAGGTATTTATATATATAATAATAAAAAAAAAAAGTTCCGACCCGAAGCGAAGGATCAGAGCGCGAGAGAGTCGCAGATCAGAAGGTTCTATTCTCTTCCTCCATTTCTTCAATCAAATCCAACTACATGCCTTTTTAATTTTTTTTTTTGTTAAAATCGAGCTTAATCTGAATTTGAATTATTCTAATCATGGATCATTGATTGTTTTCTTAACCTAATTCTCTTTATAAATTCTTTGAAATTTTTTTAGCTATTTGGATCGTGGATGCTGATTTTACCTACATGGAGTAATTTGAGTTTTCGTAATTTCAGTATCTGAATGAACTTAAAATTGTGCTGTCGCAATAAATTTTACTTGTTTGAAACCCTAACAAGATGTAATTTTTTTTTCTTTTGAAGTGAAACTATTTTTAGTTTTGGTTTCTTGGTTTGCAATTTAGTTGGAAAAAATGGACAGAAGACGATACAATGTTGAGCAGGAAATAAACGCCCATGATAAAGATCAACTAGATAGAGGGCAGGTAAGCAATAGGTTTATACAGTTATATGCTCTCTGTTGAATTTGCATTTTATTTTGCTGTCTGCACCTAATGTGATTTGTTGTTTTCTTTTTATGTACTGAGTACAGATTTATTGCATCAGTATAACATTCCTCTCATTAGTTAATAGATTCATGGATATTTTCAGTGTATTGAGATGTGTCTTGTGTATTTTCTGCTTCTTGCTTGTCAGGATTCTCTTATTGAGGATTTGGCAGAAGATTTTCGCTTGCCTATCAATCACAAACCTACAGAAAATGTTGATCTGGATAATGTCGAACAAGCATCATTGGACACAAAGTTGACAGCATCTAATGTTGGGTTTAGGCTTCTTCAGAAAATGGGGTGGAAAGGGAAAGGTCTTGGAAAGGATGAGCAGGGTATGTTTGGAAATTGGAATCTATACATTTACCATCATATTTGCATGGTGTATTGTGTGACTTTCAGATAAAATTATGTTCTATTTATCACTATTTAGTGGCTCGTAACATTGTTCTGAACTCTTTTAAATTCTTTGAAACTTAAACCTATTTCTAATAATCTTGTTTCTAATTCTTTGTTTTTGAAAACAACGCTTCATCTAAACATCCTTTTGTTATCCATAGCTTTCGATAAATCTGGATTTCATGGGCTTGGAGATTATTTTTCTCTCCCTATATCCTTTTTCCTTGAATAAATTTATTAAGATGGATCTGCAGAGATGTGTCCTCTTTTGGTTTAGGAGTGAGATTTTTCTCGTCTTTTTCCCTTTCATCGAAATGATATTGGAGACTTTTCAGTGGATTATTTCTTTGGAATGTTTGCTTTGCCGACCTTGTTCTGATTTTCACAATCTCTTTGTTTTTTTTTTTTTTGGTTCAGGAATAATTGAGCCAATAAAATCTGGGATCAGAGATCCCAAGTTAGGGATTGGAAAACAAGAAGAAGATGATTTTTTCACTGCAGAAGAAAATATTCAGCGAAAGAAACTGGATATTGAGATTGAGGAATCAGAGGAACATGCAAAGAAACGGGAGGTATGCCTATAAAATTGTAGAGATACCATAAATGCTTTGACTAGTAGATCATATGTTGAGGTTGATGCTTTACTTTTTCTGAAACCCACATCTAATAGCAGAAGGCAGCATATAGCATATATGCATGTCTTTTGACGGGAATGGTATATCATAGGGGAACATCAACTTTGGAAGCTCTTGAGAATTTCCTGCAGTTTTTATTACCTGGTGGC